>JAPKID020007425.1:0-10276 GCA_026931265.2 Tropidonophis doriae | reverse complement strand
TTGCAATTTTAAGCTGTTTAGATGCTTTTTGCATTTTGCACAATTTTAATGAAATTATTGTGCATTTTTTATTAATTAACTATCAAATACAGATAATATTAATTGTGTATATAATATTAACAGTGTAAAGGTAAAGGTTCCTCTTGCACATATATGCTAATTGTTCACGACTCTATGGGGCGGTGCTCATCTCTGTTTCAGTCCCCAGCACTGTCAGAAGACATCTCCATGGTCATGTGGCCGGCATGATTAAATTCCAAAGGTGCACGGAACGCTGGTACCTTCCCACCAAAGGTGGTCCCTATTTTTCTACTTACATTTTTACATGCTTTCAAATTGCTAGGTTGGCAGAAGCTGGGACAAGTAACGGGAACTCACTCCGTTACACGGCACTAGGGATTCGAACCACTAAACTGCCAACCTTTCTGATCGACAAGTTCAGCGTCTTAGCCACTGAGCCACAGTGTCCCTGTGTAGATACTATTAAAACATAGTTGACAGTGGATTGAGTGTTTTTGGCGAGATAAATCATTGTTGTGATTTATGAAGTAGTTAATGAAACTAAGCTATGTCTGCTTCTTATGTTGCCACTGAGCCACCGTGTCCCTGTGTAGATATTATTAAAATATAGCTGACAGTGGATTGAGTGTGTTGGCTAGATAAATCATTGTTGTGATTTATGAAGTAGTTAATGAAACTAAGCTATGTCTGCTTCTTATGTTGATCAGTCAATGCTGACTTCTGAGGATTACAGAGATTAGTACATGCAATTTTTTTGACATTTTTAGAAGCAATTTTAGCATGTTGTTCCTAGGGCTGAGAGAGTGACTGACCTAGATGAAGGATTAGAACTCCACAGTTTTTCCAGCTTGTAAATTACAATTTAACACCCCTTTTCCTTTTAGAGAATTTTTTTCTTAAATGCTTTGCTCTCAGAGCCCTTTCCCGTCTTAAAAATTTTTGGAGGACCCCAAAGAGCTTTTATTTGTACAATTATGTTTATTGATATTTATTGTACTAAAATTAGAAGTAGCGCTTTCATGTAAATTTACTGACTCATGAAAAATTACTATATTTTTCATGAGAAATTTATGTTTAATAAATAAAAACATAATGCAAAGTTACATTGTTATTCATTTTTGCCAATATCTTAAATATCTGGCAAATAATTTAGATTTCATGGATCTCTTAGAGGGTCTTGGAAGATTCCTAGGTCTCCTCTGACAACTCTTTAAGAAACATTGCTTCAGAGTAAGACCCTAAAGCTTATTTGTAAAAAGGAAACCTGATAATTTTTTTCAAAGTCAAGTCTGATGTTATGTCAATCTCCTGTGTAGTAAACTAATGTTAAACTACATTTTCAGATGAATCAGGGAAGTGTTCTTTCTGTAGTCGATCAAGTTTGTGATAAGGAAAATATATGTTTATGAATAACCCTCATTTAAGATTTAAATATCAGAATTATAATGTTGGGACTATTGTACATGAACTTATTTCATATTCACATCAATATAGAATTTTAAAAGGCACTTTAATTGAAAGAAAAATTCCTGACCATATGGAACATGTTTTAAAGGTATTTTTAAGAAATACACTTTTCAAACACTATTCTTGATACTAGCAGAATATTGTTAATTGGCAAAATAAATGCCTTGAAGGGCTATAAATAGGATATTATATTCTAAAAAACTTTTAGTTGCTTTATGCCCCTTCACAAAATCATAATAGGTACTTATGAACTTTTTTTAATAATTAAGAATGTTCATTTGAAGGGAAATTACATATTTTTATATCTAAACAACCGTAGTGAAATTCAATTTTTTTTACTACCAGTTCTGTGGGCATGGCTTGGTGGGTGTGGCAGGGGAAGGATACTGCAAAATCTCCATTCTCTCCCCACTCTGGGGCCAGTCAAAGGTGATATTTGTGGTTCTCTGAACTACTCAAAATTTGCGCTACTCATTCTCCAGAACCTGTCAGAACCTGCTGAATTTTACCCCTGCTAAACAACCATAATGATTTATTAAGCTTGTAGGCTGCCAATGCTTAATGGCAACCTGGTAGAAAACAAGCATGTAAGAAATTGTCATTCATGCTTTTCGTAATGAAAATACATTCACTGTTCTGTATTCAATGGAGAACTGTATGAGCAGCATGAAAAATTAATTGAAATTTATATATGACTGCACTTTCCTCTCCAAATAAGGAAGTTAAAAGCTTTTCATCTCTTCCCATTGGAATACCAGTTTGAATTAGATCCCTTTCATTATTGAAAACAAAAAAAGTCTTGAAAGCAGCATAATACTCTGCATTAATGTGGAAACATGATTGATAACACTCAATTTCTTGATATCTTAAATTGTTCTGGAGTCTTTAATATCTTTGAAACTTGAGACATGGACATAAATTCTTCCATATTTCTTTTCTTGAAATATTTTCCTTTAAGTTTTGTTTTCTGTGCTATTAAAGGAAATTTCTTTGCTCTGCATAGGTTTTTTATTTATCTCAATTCAATTTTTTTTTAAACCCACTCAGTTTATAAGAATTTATAAAAAGCTAAAGGTTCCTCTCACACATATGTGCTAGTCATTTCTGAATCTACAGGGTAGTAATCATCTCCATTTCAAAGTCGAAGAGCCAGCGCTGTCCAAAGATGTCTCCGTGGTCATGACTGTATGCTGAAGGCGCACGGAATGCTGTTACCTTCCCACCAAAGGTGGTCCCCATAATTCTACTACATTTTTACATGCTTTCAAACTGCTAAGTTGGCAGAAGCTGGGACAAGTAACGGGAACTCACTCCATTATGCTGTGCTAGGGATACAGCGAGTTAAAATAATAAATGCAGTAATACAATAAATAAAAATGATAAAAACCAACTGTATTATACATTCTGCTTCTCAAAATGAACCTCTACTTAAACATATATTCTAAAGATGTTATGCTTTCCGTTCTATGCTGTCTTCTTGTTCATTGAGCATTTATAGAAAGTTGCTTTTTTCATTATTCTATTATTCTCAGTTCCAATAAAGGAGAATATTTGTAATTCAGGGTTGAAATGAATTCTAAGTGGTCTCTGAGCTTGGTTGTTTTCTTGCAGATGCTTCATTATCCAAACTAGGTAACATCATCAGTGCTAGTAAGGATTAGGGTTTGCTCCCAATTTACATGCTTAACGCATTTGTAAAAAGTCTACATGCTTTCTTGAAACTCACATTTCATTTTTTTCTTGGGTAAACATGTATTGATTTACTTTCTTACTATATCATCTAACTGTCTCAGGAGTAGTTAGATGAGTGCTTCTTGTATTTAAAATACTTAACATGTTAAATTACCTGTCTAGTGTTTGTAAGAAGAAGAATAAGAGTGGTTGTTTTTTTAAGAGCCCTCCATTGGTTTTGCAGTTTATTAACAAAATAAATGTTATTGATTAAACTGGTTCAACTGTCCAGTGACATTTCCAGATTTTACAGACCCAGGTAGTACCCTACTGTATAGGATTGTGTCAGAGTACCAGTGGTGGATTCCGACCGGTATGCTCCAGTACAGGCATACTGGTGTCTGCTGGGAGCACCAAGTATTGTTCCGGAGGACCTACCCGCACGCACGCCCATGCTCCTTAGTAGCATTTGAGGTTTTCGGTGTTTCCACGCACGTGCACAGAGCATACGGTGCCTGCGTGATGCTCTGCCGAGCAGCTGGAACATTGCGGAGGCGTGGAGTGTCACAGGCAGTAAGTACGCATGCGCGTGTGTATGCACGTGCTGCACACTTTCATGTGGTGGGCGCCCACCCCCGTTGCACCGTACCGGTCGCACCGGGATCCCAAACCCACCACTGCAGAGTATGTATTTCCAGTATGCAGTATGAGGCTCAATTGTTTGAAATACTTAAATGTTTTCTTTTGTATCGCACACTTGCACTTGTCTTTTCAAAGAACTCATGCTTCTTTTGATACAGAATGCAGCAAATGCAACTTCTGTTCCCATGTTTTAGGTCAATAGCAGTAACATGAAACTCTTTGGATTTTCACATTCCTCTTGAATTCTGTTCAATTGTTGAATTCATTGTTGAATTTGAGTTTGGGAATCAGCTCTACTTTGAAAAAATCAGTCTGCTCAGTAGTTCTGTGATCCAGCTGCTAGTAATTGCTTTGTGGTCTAGTCACATTCAAATTTTTCTCTGATCCTTTATCATTCACTATTAGAGGACCTGTGTCCCGCAGAGTTGGCAAATTCAATCAGGAATCATAGTTAATGAGGTAGTGCAGTGTGAATCTACTTTTTCAATCATGAGATATAGTATAGATCAGATGAAATATCTTTAAGTGTTTTTGATCAGAAATAAATGGAAAGAAGTTTAGGGTTTTGAGAAAACAATAAAGTACACAATATATAAAAATGCATATCTACTATAGATTACATTTCATTCCTGGTAATCTCTTAACAATAAAGTAGGATATCAAATAACAATTAATTAACCGTCGGCAGAAGAGTTGCTTTATGTTCTTTCAAGAAACATTACATGCCAACATATTTCCTTTCTTTGGATCTATTCCATCTTATTTTCAGTTGGGTAAGTCTGCTAAGCTTTTCTCCTCTACATAAGTCAAAGTTTGTAGAAACACGGAGTCTTCCTAGCATAGCATGGTTCTTCTAGATAGAAACTAAGCTAGATTGACACCTGTTTGCATAAGTATATACTAGAGTGCATGAGGTCATAACATGACTCAGATCTCTCTCAGCCAAGGTGCAACTGTAATGCCCCTCACTGATCAGGTGACTCACTTGGCATGGGTGTCACACGTTGCCTCAGCTCTGTCTTGATTAATTAACAAGGTATGTTGAAAACAAGTAAAACCATTTCTAGAAAAAGTGCAGAGGAGCAACCAAGATGATTAGGGAAGTGGAGGCTAAAAAATATGAAGAACGGTTGCAGGAACTGGGTATGTCTATTTTAATGAAAAGAAGGACTAGGGGTGACATGGTAGTAGTGTTACAATATCTCAGGGGCTGCCACAAAGAAGAGGGAGTCAAGCTATTCTCCAAAGCACCTGAGAGGGCAGGACAAGAAGCAATGGGTGGAAACTAATCAAGGAGAGAAACAGCTTTGAACTAAGGAGAAATTTCCTGATAGTTAGAACAATTAATCAGTGGAACAATTTACCTCCAGAAGTTGTGAATGCTCCAACACTGGAAGTTTTAAAGAGGATATTGGATAACCATTTGTCTGAAGTGGTATAGGCTCTCCTGCCTAAGCAGGGAGTGGGATTAGAAGACCTCTCATTCTATTCTATTCTATTCTATTCTATTCTATTCTATTCTATTCTAGTAAGTGTCCATGCAAAAGTTGTGTTGCCACTGTGTAGTCCAGGTAGTTATTAGAGTGGATGCTAGACTTCACATAATCCTTGATTTACGACCACAACTGAGTCCAAAATTTATCTTGCTATGGAAGGGCGTTGTTAAGTGAATTTTGCCCCATTTTATGACCTTTCTTGATAGAGTTGTTAAATGAATCATTGCAGTTGTAAAGTGAGTAACAGGGGTATTAAGTAAATCTGACTTCCCCATTGACTTCGCTTGTCAGAAGGTTGTAATGATGATCACATAAACCCAGGACACAGCAATGAGCATACATACATGCAAGTTGCCAAATATCCAAATGTTAATCATCTGACCATGGGGATGCTGCAATGGCCATAAGTGTGAAAAATGATCATGTCACTTTTTCAGTGCCATGGTAACTTCTAATGGTCACTAATCCAATGGTTGTAAGTTGAGGACTGCCTGTATCACCACATTCTGGATCCCAATATCCAAGCCTGGAAACAGGAAATCGGGACTGGGTAAAAAAGGCCACAATGGAGAAAATAGGGGTTACTTGTTATTTTTAACAAGCTCCAAAATGCTGGTTTGAAGTTTGTGTCATGCACAAAGAATCAAGACCACATGTTAAGTTCTAGTTAAGAAGAGTTATTGCTCATACTTATATGCATGAATCTAGTCAACTAACAGCCAGCACTAAATTGACACTAGATAAGAGTCAATGAAATTCAAGGGGGAACTGGACTTGGGTCACTTATGACAACGCAAGGACTCCAGACTGATTCCTCTCTTGACTCACCTTCAGGGTCTGCCTCTTCTACAATTTGTTTTTCAAAGCAGAGGGTGGAGGATTTTGGGTTTTTTGGCAGAAATCTGAGGGAAGTTGATGAGTGCTCCTTATTCCCAGCTGGCCAGGCACAGTGAGTTCTGACTGGCAGTTAGTTCCTTTTGAACAGGGCCCTCAAACTAAGGCCCAGAGGGCTGAATATGGCCCGCTAAAGCCATTAATGTGGCCCGCGAGGGGACCACAAAGCTGACCTACCCAAAAATGGGCCTGTTTTTGGTGTCTCCAGAGGGAGAGAGGGAGGGAGAGAGAGAGAGAGAGACCCCCAAAGCAGCTGCATCTCTTCACTAACCTGCTTTCCAACCCCAGGAGCATAACAAATTAAAGTTTAATTTGTGTGTATTGTTTAATGGACTGCTAAATTGGCTATTCCCTCCTGGTCACATGATCACCCTAGCCATACCCGCCCAGTCACATGACCACCTAGCCACACCCATGCAGATAGTCCATTCCGTCCCCACACCAACAGTCTGAGACGCCGTGAATTGGCCTCCTGTTTAAAAAGTTTGAGGACCCCTGCTTTTGAGCATTGCAGGCTTGCAAAAAACAAAAAGTAAATTAACCTATTCCAATTGCATTCTTTGGATTAGTGATTCTTATCAAACATCCTGTACTTAGTTATCAGTGACATGCACATAATTTGTAAGCATATGGCATTCCCCCCCCCTTTTTTCTGTTGCAGTTGCTAGGGGCATTTGTCTTAGCTGTGGGCATTTATGCAGAAGTGGAAAGACAGAAATATAAAACCCTTGAAAGTGCCTTCTTAGCTCCAGCAATCATCCTGATTCTCTTGGGCATCGTGATGTTCCTTGTGTCCTTCCTTGGAGTATTGGCTTCTCTGAGGGACAATTTATGCCTTCTTCAAGCTGTAAGTACTTTTATTTAAGTCAAAGTCTATTTTCCTTGACCATGCCAAAACGCTTTCATTTTCCTGTCTGTAAACAGTTTTAAGAAAACTCACCTAATAACTTCCTTCAGAAAATAGCAGAAAGAAATTTCAATGGGTCATTGTTGTCTCATGTCAGCCCGTCAATAGAGCAGTTTATTGCTTTATGATAGGAATCTGGGAAAAATGCTTTAAAAAAAGAGTTAAACGGAAGTATAAAACTAAGTTTCATTTAAGAAATATCAGACCTTTAAAGACCTTTATTCTTAATTAATATTTAACCCATATTTAATCAGCTTCCCTCCTGCGCGTCCTGCTCCTTTTCCGCTTGTCTTTTAATTCATATTGCTGTGTTTCTCATTGCTTATTTTATTGTGTCATTGTTTTACTATTGTTATGTGTCCATTTTTAATAATGTTATGTTTTTGCTGTTGTAAGCTGCTCAGTGTAGCCCCACAGTGAGATGGGTGGCAAATAAATTTAATAAATAGATAAATATGCTTACATAGTGTAATGTTAAAAAAACCAAGTCAAGACCATTTCAAAACACTGCACTGCCTAGACTCCAGATATACATCTTTCTTAGAAATTAAGCAAATCTGAGCAAGAGTCTTTTATTCTTTCATGCTAGAATGTTGTTTACTTCCTTAACAAAACTAATTATTTTCATGTAAGTTATCTATTTTCTCCTTAATTTAAATTTAAATGAAATATAAGCTTGAATTTAAGTATGTTATAGTGCCAATTAACCCTTTTGACTAGAATTATTATTAAGATTTTGTTATCCTAGTGGCTAAGATCAGAACTGGAATTGAACAAGTGTAATAGTAGCCTTATTATCTAAATTGCATGATGATGATAATTTTAAAAATTCAAAAATCTCTTATATAAAAATATAATTTGAAACGGAAATTATAGGATGAGAATTTGTTGTTTCAATATGTGTTTCAGGCATAAAGAAAAACCTGATTAGTACTTGTGAAACTTTTGATCTGTGGAGACAAATTTGTGGTGACTTTTGCAACCTTATACATATTGTAATTATATTAATCACGTTTGTAATCAAGTAGTACAAATCTGTGAAAGTCTGTTGTACATAATTAGATGCAGCCAATGTTTAAAAATTAATTTGTAATAGTTTTGAGAAAATGTAATTATGTCAACACACTCATCTTTTTTGAGACATTAGATTTTAGAATCTGAAAAAAATTGAGCGGAGAATTAGATGGAAAAGTTGAAGGAAACTGATGTTGTTATTCATCCCCTGCTTTCCATCAGCCTTAGTGTTTTACCACATGAGAGTAATAAAGCCTCTGTAAAGGAATTACGGTACAAATCATCCTTATTAAAAAATAATCAAATATTCCGCTCCTCTATGTTTCCAACATAATGCCACTTCCTGTAGTTTATTTCTTGATCGAGGGCTTTTCCCAATCTTTGTTGTTTTGCAGTTTGCTTCCAAATATGTTTTACCTTGAGTGAGTGACAGGAAAGGGCTGGGTTTTTTTTTAGAATCTTTCAAAATACAATCGTTTCATTGCCAGGACATTAAAAAAAAACCAAGGAAAACCCATCTTTTCAGGAAATACAACAACAGAATGTCCTGTGGTGGTTGCTTTTAAAAAAAAAATCATCAGTCTGCTTTTGAGAGGACTATATTGTTGGCAAATTGAGATAAGGAGGACAAAGGGTTTCGGCTTGATAAATATAGTTTGTACTCTTTGTGTATATATTCCCGAGCTGCTGTTCAAGACAGGAAAACTGTCAGGACTTGCAAAAACTTTATATAAATAAGAGAAAGGTCCTTAGAAGAAGCTGTTGAGAATTGCACACAAATAAGAGGAACAGCAGTGACAATGAAGGTAGTCTTTGACTTATGACCAGAGTTGGGACCAGAAAATCTGTCACTAATTGCTATGGTCATTCATTGAGTCATATATGTACCGTTGTAGCATCGCCAGTTGCAGTTTAATTTAACCCTTGTATTTGTTGAATTGTCCTGTGGCAAGTTATCTCACTTTCCCTGGAGCAGCATGTCTCTCTATGAGATTAGGGAGATTGAGGAAAAGGTAACTTTTCTCCCGATGCCTTCTCAACTGAGTAAATTAGATTAAAAATCTCCTATGGCTAAGGACTAGGGCTGTTGGCAAGGTTTGGTCAAAAAAGTCAAAATGGTGACTGCTGCAGTGGTGCAATCAAAGCTGTACCTGACCCACACAAACACATATGATAATGCAATACAATAGCAGAGTTGGAAGGGACCTTGGAGGTCATCTAGTCCAACTCCCTGCCTAGGCAGGAAACCCTATACCATTTCAGACAAATGGTTATTTTATCTTTGCTACTGAAAGCCAGTTCCTTGGCTCAGAATGATGCCTCATTCTTAAATTCCAAGTATACATTTAATTATAATTATACATTTAATTATAAGAGTTTCACCAGAGTTATATCTTTTAGGTTTTCATATTAAAACTATCTAGCAGAAGTATATTGTAGGTAGGAAGTTTACTTCAAGACAAGCAAACTATCAAAGATTTTAAGAAGCCTGCATTGGGTGATTATGCAAAAGGCAAGCAAGTACCAACCTTGATGCAACCTAAAAATGAAACTTACTGAATGTGCAGGAAACAAAATATGAATATTGAAATAAAGTAATATGAGCAAGAATAGAATGCTGGCAAAGAAAAGCATCCCATGGCCAATTTCTACAAAAGGAAAAAGTAGATAAAACCTGGTAATGGTTTACAACTGGAATATTAAAAAAAGAAAGAAACTGAAGATTTGATTTTTTTTCTGTTTAAAAGCAAGCTACGGTATTTAAACTAATGCAATCAAGACTAGAATTGAAAAGTTGTCGAATGATTCAATGTTTATGTAGAGTGGAAGAAACAGTAGATCATGTATCAGCTTGCGCAAAAAGATTGTACAAATTGATTAGTGTATAATGACATAATACAGCCATCAAAATGATTCATTGGAACATCTATAAAATGTATCATGTGCCAATAATGAAAAGTTGATGGGAATGTAGAGTTGAAAAATAGTTTTTTTTTAAAAAAGAGCAAGTTAAAATATCGTGGGAGTTCCAAATACAAACAGGTATAGTCTTGGCTAATAACATATCATATATTGAAGATGTGCTGAAATTTTTAGAGCAGGGGTCCCCAACCTTTTTTGCACCAGGGACCGGTTTCATTAAAAAAAAATTTCTGCTGACCGG
>JAPKID020007423.1:0-10277 GCA_026931265.2 Tropidonophis doriae | reverse complement strand
TTCTAGTTGTCTTCAAAGACAAAAGCTCCCTGATCATTTAAAATTGGTCATTTACTCTCAGCCCAACTTGTTTACCATAGTCTGTAATGAGAAACATTGGATGCTTGTGTACATACCCTAAATTTCTTTGGAAAAGGCAGGAAATTAGATATATTTGTAGACAGAAATCTAATCAATGAATAAAATAATATGAAATAAAATAAACAAATCAAGAGAGGTGCCTTCAAGAATTGAACTTCTGCAGTCTTCTTTAAACAGCAGCCAGTGAGCTAAGTTTATATAAGAAAGGAATGCCTTTTTTGTTGTTTCATTATTTCCTGTGAGAAAATAAGAAGAAACATGTTTCCACTGTGGGCAAGTGCATTAGTCTGGAATAATAAAGGAATGAAAAGGGAATAAGACCAGTTGTAACAAATTTTCTTAGGACTTTGCAAATTTCCTTCTGCTAGCTGTTCTTGTCAATTGACCAGTAAGTGCAGTCCTTCCTAACCTTTTATACCTAAATCAACCAAGGTGCTCAGGGAAGTTTTGCAAAGCTGCTGCTTGCTGTGGGAAAAGAAGGAAGTAGAACGCTTCCTTTCTTAAACTGTTTTCTTGTGCAAATAGCTTTCCCCATTCTGGCTCCCTTCCAACATGGAGACCATGGTTCGTTTGTGCTCCTCATCCTACCAGATCACTTGGAGCAAAATAGTATTTCTCAACCTCAGAAGGTGGGTAGACTTCCATTCTGGGATTTCAAGTCCACGCATTGTAAAGTTGCTGAGTTTGAGATACGTTGATTTAGACAATGCCACCTTGGAAAAAGGTTCTCAATTTCTCATACGAGTTCATTCATTTGTTGAATTAATTGAGAGATATTTGTCATGGATTAAGAGATGTTTGTCATCTGTGGCCACTACAATTCCTCTTTGGTGTTTTTCAACAGGTTTCTCCAACCTTTGCAACTTTAAGTCTGAAGGACTTCAGTTCCCAGACTCCCATTCTGGGAGCTGAAGTCCTTCAGACTTAAAGTTGCAAAGGTTGGAGACCCCTGTTTTACAAGATTGAGGTTGCAAAAGCTTCCCATCTACTTGTGTCAAAGAAATCAAGAATGTGATAGGACCTTTTCCACCTTACAAAATATACTAAGGCTTAAGCACTTGTGAGCTGCAATACATGCTTAAAAATGTGTGTTCTGCCAAGCTCCTGATTTTATGGCCACCATACACTAACCAGCTCTCCTTCTATTATATCTACAGCCTAGATGGGGCATATTATTTTACACCAAGTAAGAATTTGTGGTTTGAGACTGAATCCTGAAACTGTTTGCAGAGTGTTCCTTTCTTCCCTATATACATTTTATTTAAATTAACCTATTTTAATTTACTCGAGTCGATGCTATCCTCCCCACCAATCCCAAAGTATATTTTTCAAGTGTATCTTGGTCATCAGAAATGTTCAACAAACCAGAATGTAGGCAGCTGGTCACCCTGCAGTCTTTTGGGAAAATGGCATTTCAATTACTCTAAAAGTGTCCTCCTTGAATAGTAAGCTTTTCCTTGATGTTCCTGAGCTGGTCAACAAGAGCATCGTAATGAGGAAGGGAATTGTTCTTAGTCCGTTGATGTCAAATGAGGGCAGGGAAAAACAAGAGAACAGAGGAACAGTTGTTGGTTGCCTGAGTGTTTTGAATGGTATTGGTAAGAAACAGCAGTAAGCATGTGCTGGATAGATAACGTCGAACAATATATGTAGCAACTTCCAAAGTTCCCAGACAACACCCTGGGCAGTATCCTTGGGAGCAGTATTTCTCAACCGTGGCTACTTTAAGATGGGTGGACTTCAACTCCCAGAGGAGGGGGACTTCTGGGAGCTAAAGGACATCCCTCTTAAAGCAGTTAAGGTTGAGAAACTCTGTTCTAGAGATATGGAGTCCTGAGGGTGTGTGTGTTGGTGCATGTTTTTTTAATGAATCACAGTCCTGCAGAGAAGGTAGATACTAAGTTTTCTTCCTTTTAATAAGAAGGGAAAAAAATCCTGCTCTGGCTTAGTGCATTAGAATCCAAGTTCCTAAATGGAGAGACTTCTTTCTACATTGTTTTCTTTGTCAAGGTAACACCAGTCCATCTGCTAAGGAATTTGTGCATATTGCAAAGGAATCTGGGAAGAGGGCTCTTGCAGGCATGCTGGATAATGCTGGACGTGCAGCCTTCTTATCCGGCTTGTTCCATCCTTTAGAAACTTTTTGTAATTGGGGAATGGCCTAAATTTTGGAATTTTAGCCAGCATGGCCAAAAAGAGGCTGAGAATTCTGGGAGTTGTAGTCTCTCACGGGTGGAGATAATTCTAAAGAAGGGGGGGGAGGGGGAAGAGATAGGAAGAAGCAATAGCAATGCTAAGGTGGAAATCCAGTGACCGCAAGTTAATTGCAACAACTTGTTTTGCAATCTTCCAGCAAAAAAACCCTAAAATTCAGATAGATCCCTGAGCCATGACAACTGTTGAGTCAAGTGGAATCAAGTTTGCATACTTGCCTATACTCACTTCCCAGGAAAATTGACTTATGGACGCTATTGATTATTTTAGCGTTACAAGGGTGGCGATCTCCAGGGAGTGTCCTGCACCAGATGCGTGGGGATGGTTTGGCAGTGTCACTTTTTAGGGTTGTGGCCCAAGAATACAAAAGGAAGAAACAAGGGTGGGGTAAAACAGGACTTAAGGTAAGCGTTGATCTGATCTAACATTCTTTTTCTAGTGATGACTAACCCCAAACCTCTGAGAAACTTAGAGCTAGAACTTGTAAATGTTAGTCATCTATTTTTTGTGCTTTGGCAATTCTCTAAGCTACACTGCCTTGCCTGTGGGGATATTTACTAATTCTTCTAACTATTAGCCATGGTTTGTGGGGGACTTTTGCTTGATTTTGACTGTGCCCTGCACAGCTATAATTTCGGGTTAAAAGAATATCATATAATGAGCAGGAGTAGATTCTGTGTGATGTTTTATAAAGCCACTGGCAGTTGGAATAAGCCATGCTATTCTTAGATCATTGTGGTTTATTTTGATTTGGTTTTTTTTTTCTCCTACGCTGACTATAGCTCCTACCCCAAGGAGCAGATTGGACTAGATGATCTCTGGACTGTTCTTGTTCCAGCTATCAAGTCATCTAATTGGCTTGTTGTACAGCTCAATATATAGGAGTTTAATCTGTCCAAGGGGATCTTTCTTTCCAGTTCAGTCTAGTTTAACTTTCATCTCTTGTAGAGTTGAGGAGTCCTGCTGGGAGGTGAGAAGGAATTATAGTTTATAAACATAGAAGGGCTTGCTTCTGAATTGGAGAAAAAACCTTGTTTAAGTATTTCATATTCTTTACCTAAGGATAAGAGCACGATATGATTACCATATTTGAGCTGCAAAAATCCGATTGACCAGATACGGGCAGCTTTACTCTTGTCTAAAGGTCATTTTAATTTCCACAGGCCACATACTGTATGATAGCCATGGGAGGTGTTATATGGTGCAAACCCTTCAGCAAAGTCATAGATAGTACTGGTCTTGACTCTCTTGTTTTGCTTAAAAGCTTTCACTTCTAAGATTTGTGAAACAAAGGACTGTACCACAGTTATGGGCTAGCCCAGTGTTTCTCAACCTTGGGGAATTTAAGTCCTGTGGACTTCAACTCCCAGAATTCCCCAGCCAGCTATGCTGGCTGGGGGATTCTAAGAGTTGAGGTCCACAGGACTTAAAGTCGCCAAGGTTGAGAAACACTGGGCTAGAGTGTGTGTGGCAGATGATCTGACTTGCATATTTTGAAGTCAGTTACCGGTACATAATATACCTGGTAGTATATTATGTACCTGTAGTATCTTTAGTTGGGAACAGCAAAATCCCTGGTCAAACTAGAGGAGGATTGCTTATCCTTGGCGGTTTGGATGAGGTGGCGATGTCCCAGAATTCCACAGGTAGTATAGCATTGCTAAGAATTTTGGGAATGGAAATGCACACATCTGGGGGCCATCCAAGTGTGGGAAGATTGGTGAAAAGATTCTATAGAGCAAGGTGGCTGCAGGGTCTAATTCTGTAAACCTTCATCTATCACAGAAGTGGGGAACTATGACCCCTTTATGACTTGTGGACTTCAATTCCCAGAATTCTTGAGTTGTACTGGCTCAAAAATTCTGAAAGTTGAAGTCCATAGGTCATAAAAGGGCCTTAGTTCCCCATCTATCATACTAACCATGTCAGTTTTACAATGAGCTCATGCTGATTTTTGAAGTCAGAGTCAGAGATTGGATATGCCTCATGATTTGATGAGTCGATGCTTGGAGAAATTAAGTGACATTGTGTGGCCATGAGGTAGGAAGAGGACATGGACTTGGATTTTCCCTTCTCTTAAATGCTGCATGTGGCTAAAAGAAGATTGTATGTACTCATCCTTCCTTCCTTTTGGCTTGGAGGATTCTGTCCAAATAGGGTGAGAGTGAACCAATATATCCATTGCTGTTGGCTGCAATTCTGAATCCTTTGCATAGTGAAGAGAGTTTTGATTCTTCTTTCACAAATAGAGAATTGAGGTTTGGGATTCAGCCAGGACTTTATGGGGGAGGGAGTGGTAAAACCTGAATTCATTATTATTTAGAAGTTTTAAATCTGCCTTTTGATGGCTCACAAACATTTGAAAAACATCCCGATTGAATAAGATGGATTCACTCAGCCTAGAAAATTAAATAATATATTCTAAGAACAAATACAGTAAATGGGTCAACAGTAGCTAAAAAAAGAGAGAAGAAGATCAATATTAATTGCTGTTTAAGGCTGAAGAGAACAGGATCAACTGTGCCTGGTATCTGAAAGGCGATTGTGCCAGGCAAATATGCTTACAAATGGAGTTTCATAATTATGGTGCTGTCACAGAGAAGGCCTTCTTGGGAAAAGTTACCCACTGGCCACCAGAAATTGGAGACTGCAAAAAGCAGACTCTGAATTATCTTGCTCCATGTAGCCAAAATTCTGCAATTTGCCTGGGATAGTGGATCTTCAAGGAGTTGGCAGGAACAGCTTGAAAAAAGCAAGTGGAAGGAAAAGATACCCATTCCTATTTGAAACCTAGTGTAGACATCTTAGTTTGGTAATAAGCTGTTTAGGGTACTCCAAATCTGTTGCATTGGAATTCCCTTACAAATTAAGAGAATTATGGATTTGGGGGGCACCATTCTGGAGTTCACTAAAACCATTGATATATTTATTCAGTGTAGATTTTGTGGAATATCCTTTAAAAAGATAATTAAACTGGGGACAGAGAATCCTTTTTTGTTGTTTTTCCCCTTTTTGCAGCTTGCAGAAACAGCTCATCAGATTACACTGTCAAGATTCTTAAATAAGAGGTCTTCAAACTTGGAAACTTTAAGACTTGTGGACTTCAATTCCCAGAATTCTCCAGCTAGCTCTGCTGACTGGAGAATTCTGGAAGTTGAAGGCCAAAAGTCTTAAAGTTGCCAAGTTTGGGAACACCTGCTCTAAATCTTTTGAGAACCCAAAATTATGAAAATTATTTTCAATTCTTTGTGACTTTGGAACCATGATTACTCTTAATTTCGTCCCGCAACATGGAAGGTTTAACACTAAGTCCTGTACTCTTTTCCTGAGCTCATCTTGAAATACTCCAAAGATGTGAAACAATTATCCACCTTCTATTTATCTCCCTATCTTCTTCTTTCCAAATAGCTAATGGTGATCCTATTATAGGCTCAGCTCTTTTCTCTCTTCCTTCCTCTCTTCCTCCCTCCTGCTTCTTTCCAGCCAGAGGACCCATGTCATAGGTCCCGTGGGAAGGAAGATACATACTATCCCAGATATGCTGAAATAGTAGTTTTTGATCTGAGTGGTTTACACTTTAGCAGCTGACCGTGTAGGTGGCAAGGAGAAGCTGATATGAACTCTTGCAAAGGTGTTTTGGGTGTTTAAGCACAAAATTGTTGGCCTTGCATAACGCCTTTTGCACATGTTTATATACGGTATATGTACATCTGCATTTACATAACACACAGCTTTCATCATTGCTTCTTCTTTCTGCTGCTCCTTCATTGAGAATCTAGATCATCATCAGCTCGTAACAGAGTCGTGTGTATCCTGTACATAACCCTCAGTTGCTCAGTTTGCACAAACTCTATTGTGGCATAGCCACACTGTTTTCCCTCACCTTTGGGAAATCTAATTTTGCTTACAAGTTCGCTGGAGGAATGATGGGAGTTTTACTCTCTTCTAGTGCTCATGTGAGAGTGGTTAGCTTTCTGTTTAGCCCCTAAAGAGATTTTAAAATGATTGATGTATGCCCCATCCACCTCAGCAAGCATGCTCAGCCTGTTCCTCTGTGCTGCATTTGTTGCCTATATAAATGACAACCCATAGAAATAAGTGAGGTTTGTCTTATAGACAGGAAAAGATTTGGTGTAAAGCGAAGGTGTATTTATTCATGACGGTGGGTGGAAAGCAGGGGAATTCCTGCCCCCCCTCCATTCCTTTTCCAGGAAATCTCAACTAGTAGCATGGTGCAGCATATTTTCCCTTGCCCAAAACTGCACTGCTTGGGGAGTATCATTATTATTGATTAGTATTATATTGCCATGATGCTTCTGAGTTCAAAGTCCCATCGGTGATGCAACCTTGAGGGAAGCAAGCAAAGTCAGGATGTGTGCAGTAAGAAAGAGAAATATCAAGAGAAGCACTGAATGGAAGGATAAGATACAATTGGAAAACTCCAGTTAGCTGCCTTTCGTGAGCCCGGACATTGGATAGAGTTGAAAGCCACTTGCTTCCTAGCCTCTAACATTCTGTACAGTTCTTCAAGTTGTTAGGTTTATATGAACTTGTGCCTTCCCAAGGCAATCACTGTGCTTTATGGCTAACTGTGGATTTGCATCCTTGCCTCTCCCACTTCTGGTATATAACTGAAATTTTAGACCACAGCAAAGAGGTAGAACCTTCCCATTTAAATGCATTAAATTTTGCATTCTCAACCTACATCTAAGGTACAGTTAAGACATTCACATACAATTTCAACTATTACCCTGCAAAGACCCACCCAATTTTTAAATCTAATTTCCCCGCCCATTTTCTAAAAGCTATTTTCAGCTGCTTTGAAGTTTCTTATCACTTGAAAGTTTGGATGTTTGAATTCAGGTTTTGTTACTTTCTTCTCTAGGTTAGAAATCAGGTTCCTCGGTGGTTTGAGGGTGGGAATGTGAGAGATATGACAGCAACTTGGTATATTTTCTTCTAAAGTAAATACATCCTCCTCCAGAAACTAAGTTGCTGCGTAGCTTGTTTAATTGGTTTGGCTGCATTTGGGAGGCATTTGCGGCTATACAGTTAGAGCTTGGGTACCAAATTTCTGCTGTCAGCAAAATGTACAGTTGCAATTTATCTGCTGACACACCATCCCTGTTGTCCTTGAGGCTGTCATCCCATCCGATGGATTTTCTAGGGACCAGTGAGAACTAAGTGAAAAAACACTTAGATATCTCTTCACTGAAATATCTGGTATTGGCTTCAGTGGCTTGGTTTTATGATCATCATCATTTCTTTGATCCTTAAATGCAAAGTTTTAGATTCCAAGCTTGTTAAGTGAGTTTTGCCCCATTTTATTAACTTTCTTGCCAGAGTTGTTAAGTGAATCACTAGGGTTTTTAAGTTAGCAATGCGGTTATGAAGTGAATGTGACTTCTCCGTTGACTGTGCTTATCAGAAGGTTGCAAAAGGGAATCACATGACCTTAGGACATTGCAACCGTCATAAATATGAGTCAGTTGCTAAGTGTCTGAATTTTGATCACGTGACCATGGGAATACTGCAACGATCGTAAGTGTGAAAAATGATCATGTCACCTTTTTTCAGTGCCATTTTAACTTCAAATGATCACGAAATGATTTTTTGTAAGTCGAGGACTACTTGTACATCCTTTGGATATAAAATATCCAAATTCCAGGGTTTAGGTCAGGCAGGAAAAGTTATGCCAATTTTCCTTAACCCGGAAGATGTGGTTCCAATTGTTACAGTTAAAGATGTGCTGCTTTGTATCATGGGGGTAGTAGGAGAGCCCAGGTTTGGGGAACTGTTAGTTTAGACCAGTGGTTCTCAATCTTTTCTTCACCATGGACCCTATTTAAATACTTTTTGTGGTCCATAGACCCAAGATTTAAATCATAACATTTCTTCAAGCTCCACTGATGACATTGCAGCCCTCAAGGGGTCTGTTGACCACAGGACGAGAACCACTGGTTTAAATAGTGTTGGATTTAAAGGAAGGCTTGGAATAAAACTTTCCCTGTCCTTTTCTGGGTGGAGCTTTAAAAAGTGGAGTTTTCTCTTTGCATTATCAAGACAAAGTAAGCTGATCTACCAAGGTTTTCAGTTCTTGCTGAGCCTTTCATGATGGAAGTAGCACTCTTGGGATGTTTTAAGAGATTCAAGGTTTTCTTCCTTAACATTATGCCTCCATCCCTTCGCTCCTTGCCTCTCCGTCTTGGTCAATTTTACTTTAACTGAATTTTTAATTTAAATTCAATTAATTAATTTTTATACTGTATTTTAATTGAATGACTATAAACTGACTAGAGTTGTTTATGGCAAGATGGGCAGCAGGTAAGTTAAATAAATCAACTACCCTTTTTTTTTGTATTTTTATCTCCTGACTACAGCCCGGTGCTCTTGAAACACATTGGACAAAGCTGAAAAAAGTACATTTTTTTTGGCAAGGGTTAGGATAATTTGGAAGGGGAGGAATGACTTACCAATTAACACTGCTTTTCATACTGTTGTTAAAGCCGCAGAAATCCTGTTAGCAAAACATGTTTGGCCATAAGCTTTCTGCATGATGCCTCAATTTATGACACTTCTAGTCTTGTGGCAGGCCACCTGAGTTTTACTTGTTGACTCCATCACTTGTAGAATCTTCTCTTGGGCCTGACACATGGAGAATGGCTGGCCCTTAATGAACTCCAAGGTAGGGGTGGGGGGCAGTGTTTATCACCTTCCTAATTGAGATCTGGCTTCAGGCAGCCTCAATTAGCGCAGTAATTGGGCTCAAGGAGACCTAATCTGTTTGTGTAAAGCTGCAACCTCTAGGGAAACAGGAGATAAGACAAAAGAGGATAAGGTCAAGCATATACACGTGCAAATCAGAAATGGATGAAATTCATTGGGTTTGGACTGAAAAAGAAATCTCCAGAATATACCCGTGTTTTCCACAAAATGAGACAGGGTCTTATTTTCTTTTGACACCCCTCCCCCCGAAATAAGCACTTGGCCTTATTTTCAGGGAGGTCTTATTATTTTTGAGAGGCAGGAGATGGCAAGTGTGGTCACCTCATGGCTGCTGCTGTGTTGCAATATTTTCAGGGAGGGCTTATTTTTACGGGAGGGCTTATTTTAGCACATGCTCTCAAAATCCCAATTAGGCTTATTATCCAGGGAGGTCTTATTTTTTGGGGAACGGGGTAGCAATAGGAACATACAATGTTTTTTCTCTCAGAATAGGAATGATCAGGGTTGGATGACAGATTACAACGTGTCACATCCTTGAGAATGATGAGTTGGTATCAAACAAATGTGAAGATTCCTCCTATTTGTGAGTTATTTTCTTTTCAGGAAAAAGAAAATATCAAAGATGCCACATTAGTTTTGCTTAGTTACATTGGACAGCAAAAAAAGCACTGTGTGAACACTTCTGTCTTTATTGAGATAAGATGTTATTCTGTAGGGATCAAAGCCTCTACCAACAATTCAACTCATGGGCCTTTGCATCTTAGTGCAAGTTAGTACAGTGCATTAACTTTAGGAGCTATTCAGGTCCCAGCACTTGGTGATTGCAGGAAGAAATATGGGGAAGTGGTTTCAGAATGGGGAAGTCATGTAAAATTCTGTACGGAAGGACATGAATTAATGTAATGTCTGAATCTCTCTGCTCTGAGAGTTTCAAGGAAAGTAGACTGCATAGGCCTGTGATGGCGAACCTACATTACGCAAGCCACAGGTGGCACACAGAGCCATATTTGCTTGCAGGGCAGCTCAGCTCTGGAGTTTTGGCCTTCCGGAGGGCTGGTGGAGGCCATTTTACCCACCCCAGGCTTCAGGAAAGCCTCCGGAGCCTAGAGAGGGTAAAAAACAGGCCCAACGGCCCAACCAGAAGTTTGGGAACAAATTTCCGGTTGGTCCGTTGAGCCCATTTTCTTCCTCTGGCATCAACAACTGTATTTGCTGCTGCGGCAGCAAATACACACATAGATATCAAAAAAATTATC
>JAPKID020007422.1:0-10277 GCA_026931265.2 Tropidonophis doriae | reverse complement strand
AATTATGAAGGAATTCTGTAGTCCAGGGGTCTCCAACCATTGCAACTTTAAGTCTGAAGGGCTTCAGCTCCCAGAATTAAATTTAAAGTTGCAAAGGTTGGAGACCCCTGCTGTAGTCCATGAGGAATGGTGCCTTTAAAGGTCAGCTTTCATCTATGCTTTTTGAAGAAGGAATAGGAAGAACAAGGATGGACGTTTAACCCCACTGGTAAACTACTGGCCTCTTCTGGCCCAAGAAGATCCTTAGCTTATTTTTTTCTGATATTATTTGGTTTTCATCAGAGTATTCCCAAATCTTATGTGGAGACCCGGGAAAGACAGACTATCATCCCACATGGAATCCCCTTTATGACAGAATTACTGCGCTATTCTGTAAGTAAGGATTCCATCTTCCTCCACCTGGAACATGTGAAAGGTGAGTATTCATTGCTAGATGCGTTGCATTCCTGATTCCATCTCCCAGATCTGTCTTCTTTAAAAATGTTGGGTAATTAATGCGTGAGAAATATTTCATATCATTTTTTCTGAGTAATAAAAAGTGCTGTCA
Organism: Tropidonophis doriae; assembly: GCA_026931265.2. Taxonomy (NCBI): domain Eukaryota; kingdom Metazoa; phylum Chordata; class Lepidosauria; order Squamata; family Natricidae; genus Tropidonophis; species Tropidonophis doriae. Next base: position 9,730 of record JAPKID020007422.1, on the reverse strand, counting down.
GGCTCCTTAAGGTTTTTCTTTTGCTACCATAAATTAATGGTTCTCCTCCTACAATAAATAGAAGAAATTGAACATGGAGAGACCACAAGAAGGTCCCATTGACAGCTCTGCCAATAGCAGAAAGCAAGGTTGCAGCCCACGTATAGGAAGATAACTAGTGAGTCTTGAATTCTGATTAATAGTAGTGGCTGGTATTGGCAGAAATAATAGGTGAAGTTAATAGAGATCTGGGTTTGCGGTGTTTCCAACTATTACTAGCTGGTACTTTTCTCCCTTTTTACAGGAGGAAACCTCTGGTCATACCTTCGCTCCCATCATGGTTCTGCCTCTGTCCGTTCTCCTTCGCTGAGTCCAAAGCTCACTTTGGATTTTGGGTATATCAGGGAAGAGAAGCACATAGAAAACCTTCATGAACCTGGTTCTGGCTCTCAACAGAGCTGCAAGATCTATCCTGAAAACAATAATGGCCCAATTCCTGTATCTGTAAACCGTCCCCTTTTGAAAAAAATGGACTGTTTAATGTCTATGAAACCTTCATCCAGCCCCCTTTCTTCTAGAACCTCAAGTGACCACAGATGGCCTACTGAAAAGGCAGGTGGACCATGGAAGAAGAATCTAAGCACAGCCCACCCCTTTCCTGGTGCTATAGAATCTACAAGCCAAGCAGTACCTCAAGAACATAGTCAGTCAGCCAGTCAGAGACTGACTTTCAGATCCTGTGATTCATTTATGACAATTGATGGCATTGGAAATGTACCTGGGAAAGAGACTCCTCAGCCAGAACCAAAGACGCAAACAGGTGAAAGGTTTAGCCATTCTGCTGCCCCAGAGGGAACAAGAAGATACAACAAATCTAAAGGAGAAACTCCATGGCAAAACCAGTTGTATCCTGGAACTCTTGAAGAGGACCACAGAGAGAAGATAGAAGCGAGAAAAGATGACCTTTTTATGCAGAGGGCACCAATTGTTGATCACAAACGTTTCAAAACCCAATCAACAATAGGATGGCATGGATCTTCAGTGGAACCAATTGCCCAAAGCCATACCCCTGTCAGTTGGGTCATAAATGAGGAGCAGATCCAAGTTTGGGCAGCTGAATTGATTTTGGCTCTAGAAGGTCTCCACCAACAGGGAATCTTGTGCCAGGATCTCAACCCACGGAATTTGCTTTTAGATGAGACTGGTATGTTTTTCTTAAGATAGTACTGAAGGAAAACTTTAGTCCATTGTGTGGGACAGTGCAGGGGTGGGTTCCGGACAGTACGGGTGTACTGATGGCAGTTTGGAGCAGTGGCCACTGCCAGAATGGTGTTTCAGTGGGCCCACCTGCCTGCCCACGTTCCTTACCACTTTTTGAGGGAAGTGGGCCAATTGCGCACATGCTCACAGCATACAACACCTGTGCGACCTCACCGAGCAGCTGAGGTGTCGCAGGGCAGTGGTGTGCACATGTGTGCAGGTGGACGTCCGGCCCCTTCGCAGCATATTGGTTGCGACGGGATCCAGAACCCACCACTGGGGCAGTGATATGTGACTCTTTAGAGCAGGGGTGGGCAAACTTCGCAACTTTAAGTCTGAAGGACTTTAGCTCCCAGACTTTTGGAAGCTGAAGTCCTTCAGATTTAAAGTTGCAAAGTTTGCCTACCCCTGCTTTAGGGGTGGGCAAATCTTTGTCTTTTTTTCCTCTGACATAAAGGGAAACAACAATGAACTGCATGCCTCATTGTATATTAAAACGGGGGCTTCAGAGGTACACCTAGGATAAATTGAGTCACCCAATTTAAGAAATGAAAAAGTGGTTGCTTGGCTTTGCAGGGCTAACTATTGTTGTTGACATTCTTCATAGGTCACCTCCGTCTCACGTTCTTTGGCCAGTGGAGTGAGGTTGAGCCGCAGTGCAGCAGTCAAGCAGTAGATGATTTGTATTGTGCTCCAGGTATGGCTAAGGACTGTTTTAACCCTGCTGTTTTATATCTGGGAAGGCTCATATACAAAGTTGTTACACAGGGGGAAGGGAATTAACAATAGTGTACTGGTGTACACTAATTAAATAGTGTAATGGTACCTTTGGGGCACCAGGGACCTGTTCCATGGAGACAGGTTTTGCAGGGGGGGGTGTAGTTTTGTGTGTTGCCTGCATCACAGGCATGGGGCTTCACAGCCTGGCTTCTGGCATGCCGCAGCCTGGTGCTGGTTCATGGACCACGAATTGGGGAACCTTGCTTTATAGGACTGCTCCCAAAAATATTTAGAAGTTTATTTATAAGGCTGCTCCAAAAATATTTAGCCTATTATAGTAGTGTTTCAAATATATTTAAATATTTTCTCAATGTCAGGAGGTTTTTTTTTTTACATCTCAAGGTTTTAGTTTAAGTTTATGTGCTTTGTTGTTTTTGCAGAAGTGGGTGGAATTTCTGAACTGACAGAAGCTTGTGATTGGTGGAGTTTTGGAGCGCTGCTTTATGAATTATTGAATGGAGTGGTAAGTAGCCTGAAGACATTGAATCTAAATGTATAATCCAATATTAAGATCCCAGAAAATGGCTACCCATAGCACTAGCTAGAAATGTAATATCAATAGGAGCTCAGTTCTAGGACAAGGTGGGAAGCCTTTTATTGGACTGTTCTCCCTCCCTGAGATGCTGGAGCTCATTGCTGGATTGGTGGTGGAGTTCCTGAAGCTGATTGTTCTGGAGGATTTTAACTTGCATTCCCTGAAAGATGGGTCACAGTGCCTGGTGCACACTGAGGTCAGTCACCTTTGGGGAGAGGGGGCGGTTATATAAGTCTAATAAATACAAATACAAATACAAAATCGGTTTTTATCTTGGGGTAGTTGAAATGCAATCTAAGCTGTCCCGTCACGGTTGGATGGCAGATTGCTGTGGAGCTGTCTGTTTGGTGCCACAAGCCTTTGTAGATAGGATGATCCCATTCAATTGGCTCTCTTGAGGTATCAAGTTTCCCAATGGCACGGGGAATTTTCCCAGCTAATGGTGGGTGGTCCCATCGAGGCTTTAGCTATTTGTTGCACTAAGGTAGAAAATGGCCTTAGGCAGACTTGAACCTGAATGCCATGCCCAACTTCCAACTCTGGCAAGGAGGGGTCAGGGGGGAGGCGTGGCTTTTCAAGCCTCTCCAGGGAATTAAGCAGATCCAGAGTTTGCTAGAGTACCATTGGTATACTATGAGTGATGGTTCTGACATAACATGAATGAGAGCCAATATTTGGGTCTGCCCTAGTAGTAAAATGTTGATATTCTCCATTGTTACTATGTCTGCAGATTGCTGCCCAGTAGCCCACTTTAAAGTGTTTGGGCCTCTACTGGGTAGTGATAGAAACGAGAAGCACCTGAGGTGTGAGGAGTTCTCTAGTTATATGAAGATAAAAACACACTGATTTACTCAGAGATAGTTGAGGGTTTCTATAGCAAAACACTTGGGATGAGTTTGACCCTGTGAATCTTGAGAAAGAGGACAGAGTTATTTACAACCTCAGCTTAGCCACTTGCACTCTGAACTCTTGCCCTTCCTGGTTGGTGAAAGCCTTCAGGAAGGTGACAGAGAGCTGGGTTGGGGTATTACTGAATGTGTCCTTGAGAGGTACTCCTGCACTCTCTGAAGAAGCAATGGTACATCCCCTCCTCAAGAAGCCATCAATTGAGCCAGATATGCTGAACTATCAATCGGGAACATAGTGGAGAAAGTAGCTGGGCTACTGCAGCACCAGCCTTGGAAGAAACAGTGGATTATATTGACCTGATTCAATCAGGTTTCTCACTTGGGTTTAGCAGAAGGGTTGCATTGATCTTGCTCATGGATGATCTCTAGTAGACTGGGATAGGTCAAGCTCCCTCCTGACCCTGCTTGTCCTTTCAGCAGCTCTTGATACAATCAGTCGTTGTTTTGAGCCATCCCAGCAGGGAGCAGGAATAGGAGTGGTTCTCGTTCCTGAAAGGAGAGTTCTGGTTGGTAGTGGTAGTAGGGAAAGAGGTTGAGTCCTAGGTCCCTAAATGATGGTGTCACAGGGCTTGATGCTCCCCCCACTCCTATTTAATATGTGCATGACTCTGCTGGATAAAATCATCCATCACTGTGGCTTCTATGGAATAGTATTCTTCCCCAAAATTGGATTAGCCTTCTCTTTCCTGGTTTTCTGGAAATTAGGGAAAACCTGGCTATTCCATCAAGCCATGGTCAAACAAGCTATATTCCATCACAATTGGCCATTCCATCAAGCCAAGTTGATTATACCACAAAAGGGAATTGGCTTTATTCTTCTGAATATGTTTCCCAGTTTTATATTATTATATTGTTCCATTTGTTTTTTTTTAATTGGTTAGTTTTGTTTTAATCATAATGACATACTATGGCATTGTAAGGCACATAGAATTGGCTGAATGGAGCAGTCTATAAGGCACGTTAAGCAAATAATTAACTAAATAAATAAATACATTAGATGTTAGCAAAACTGCAATATGCCTACACAGGGCTGCCTCTGAATCTCTTCTGTAAGGCACTGCCTTTGGAGATTGCCCTCTAAAGACAACTTGTACAAAATACAGTGGCTTACATTTTGGCTAATAAGGGCCTCCATGCCAACATAATACCTATAACCACTGCACTGATTCCCAGTCACTGCAATTCAACTTTAAAACTCAGTTTGGCTTAGGACCTAAGTACCTGTAATATCACCTCTTCCCCAGATAAGCAAAGTAATCATTACAGTGATTCAGTTAGGCCAGCTAATCTAACACCATTTTTTTGAGACAAAAGAAGGCATTGCAAATAATAGTTTTCATTAGCAGTCGCTGAACCTTAGAATATTCTTTCATGGGTTTAGGACAGCTTTTTCATTGTGGGATTCCCAGAAGAGAGTAAAAATGGAGTTGTTCTGGAGGGGATTTGTTCATTGTTGGATGATATGATTATGTAGATAGTAGGTATTTATGATAGCTTGATGGATTAGGAAGGACATTGTTTGACATTGTGTTTTAAGATATGTGTTCTATGTGAGGTGGTTCAATTAGGACAGAAGTAGGTTTTGATTAGTGCAGATACTAAATCCCATGGAGATGTTTACTACCTGTGCACTATTTAGAATTCTAGAATTATAATTGTATGTAAAATATGGTAATTGGAATTTAGAATTACATATATAATATGGTAATTGGTTACAGCTCAATGGAAGTAGCAATGGAAAAAGTAGTACATGTAGTGTTTTTATTTGAAAAAGTCTTTTGTTTATTAAAAGCATTTCTTAGAAAGACTTGGACTTACCTGAATAGTTGTTCTCTGTGCACTGCGGGAGAACAATGAAAACAAATCACAAAAATAAAAGGCAAAAGGAAATATAGTACGTGCATACATGAAAATAAACAAATGCAGACTGAAATACTGTAGCAGTGTCTAAACCTCTAATGCTAGATTAGCACTAATCATCTTAACTGCTCATTTTTATTTTTATTGCTTCAATTTTTATGTGGCTCATCTCCTCTGTAAAGTGACTCTGCACTAACCTTGCATAAACTGATTTTTTGTTTGCATTAAATGTGACCTGATTTGCAGTAAATAGAATGTTGCATTATTCAAACTCACATTAATCATGATCTAGCTGTACAAGTACTATAATATAAACGTACCAAATGTCTGCAATTGAGATCTTACTGGTAGTTAATTTTGTTAATACGTTGTCACCATTAGTGAGTGCTATAGGAAAGATATGGTCTTATAAGCAAAGCAGCTAATAATTAATTTCTTAATAGCCCCACTTCTTTTTCAGTCTTTATCGCTGAATCATCCCTCAGGGATTCATCCATACACCCAGATCTATCTTCCAGAAAATCTCAGCCAGTCTGCTTCATCACTGATCTCTGAGGTGAGGTTGCTATTCAAGCATGGGAAGTGCAAAAGTAGCAAGAAATAAATATTTTGCATGCAGTGCAATTCTAAATTACAATGTATTTATTTTTTTAGCTGCTGCAGTATGATCCCAAGCAACGTTTGGGCTCTGGTGAAAATGGTGCGAGCAAGATTAAGTCACACATTTTTTTCAATTCGATTCAGTGGAATAAGATGGTTGCAAACTAAGTTCTAAATGCAAGCGATGGCAGAAGACGTATGCTTGGTGGAACACCAAATTGAATAGTTTATCTGTCGAAATGTGCTCCAAATGATCCACATCCATTGAAAAGCACTTGATCCTATAAGAGGAATGAATCTGAGACACCAGCACTGCTGTCGCTTAGGGAAGAATCCACAGAATTGGGCTAGGATCTGCATGCTCAAAGAAGTCAAAAGGATACTTCTGCTTTTTCCTTCTTCCCAATTGTGTGCCACAGCAGCTTCATAAAAATCCTCGCCATCTCAAGTTTCCCATAAGGCAGCAATGACCAATTTGGAGCCCTAAAGATGTCCAATGTAACCCAAATAGAAATTGAAGTCAAGCATCCTACCCTTGCAGCATGTTCTGGCACTTCAAAGACCAAATCTGTTGTGCCTTCACAATAGTATAAGAAGGGGTCTTCTTATTTTATCCTACTTGACAGATTTTTTCCCCAAACCAAATATGAGTAGGAGATAACTTTTATGTTGTATTTTCTCATTTCCGCATCTCATGTTTAGTTCAACTTTCAGAGAGTTATCTAACTTTTTCGTGCATATATTTGCCCTATAAAATTTTCATTATTTTTCCACCCCATTTTTTATTTGGTATTACAACCTTTGCGGGTTAGTGGTGCATTTTTGTAAATGTACCACTGGGGGGACATTTTCAGTAAGTTTTACAAGCCACAGCTTGTTTCTCCTTAAAAAAAAACATGACTTATTTACAGATCTGACACAACCTTTTAAATAGCAAGAAAGTGAGCAAGACTCTTCTTTGGACTTCTGTGGATTATCCAATGTCTCGTCTCTAACTATTGTAACATCAATAAAACAACTGGAGCACAAGGACTTGTGTGAATCTTTAGAAATGTTACTACCTGCCACAAATAAGGTTTTCAAGCAAGGCCTAGGTTGGGCCATATCAGAAAAGCCACACTGATGCTATCGGACACTTTGTCTGTGGAATGGTCAGCTTTGGCACATGTATGAAAGTGGTCATGCTGACGGCATGTTACAGAGCATACACGAGTGCTGAATGGACAAGTTATACTACGTTTGAATCAAGGGAAAAACCTTCTCCCCCAAACAGAACGGAAAGAGGTTCTGGTTAATCTTAGAAAATACTTTTGCAATATGATTGATTCACTTAATACTAAGTGAATTTAGAGTACAGTACACGCTAAACAGTGCCTAGACTAGAGTGTGGCACATTATTTTTCTAATGACATTTTTCTTCACGCACATATTTAGATCTTTAATATGAATCTCTAAATAAGACTAACAGTGATTTGTTGGACCAGTAGCTGAGGGTTAGCACACATAAGTCAAGCACATTAGTTTATTTGTTCATGTTAAAACAGAATACACTAATTAGGCCATATTTAAATTCCCTGGGGAAAAGCCAAGTCTCAAGCCCAATAAGTCAACACAACTATATTCAGTTATTTTACTTTTGTGAAATTTCAGCAGCTTAAGATTTCTCCTTTAATTAGCTCATCTGGTTAGATTTTAGAGCAAGTGCAGCACCAATTCTCAAGAGCTGCCTCTGGAACATTGAATTTCCCTTCCATGAAAGGCTGGAAAAACTTTTCTAATCAGCAAAGTGAAAATCAGAAACAACACTCATGCATAATTTCTTTGTTTTATTTTGTTTTAAAATCTGTTGTTAAATATTTTAATTACAAGTTCTGTGCAGTGGGCAAGAGTAATAAACCCTGCAGGCACTAGCAACCCTCTTACTCAACAATACATGTGCACGCTATTGTACTAAGGATATGTCCCCATGAACCAGCAGTCTTATGCCAGGATATATGCCAGAGACACTCGAGTCCCAACTCACAATACCACACAATCAGGCCAAACCACTGTAGACAAATAGCTGAAGAAGTCAGTCAAGGAGAATGGGATGGAATTTAGGACAGTTGTGAAGATTACCCAGTTTGAACTGGTCCCAATTCTAAGAAGGGACACCAATTCTGCCTTAATTCAAGTTTTAAAAGTAGCTCTTATCTTTTCTGAATTATACTATGATCTTCCTGTTTTTAAAGATCTGGGTCAGAATTTTTTTGAAAGTCATTTATAATTGCTTATAAAGTAGTATAGCCTAAAAAGGCTATAAAGTAGTTTGTTGGATTATAGTCTTAATATCACAAGTGCCTGTAAAAGCCAAAAGAACCCATAAAAATTGGGTAGGAGGGGGTACAATAAATAACTTTATTATGGAGGTGGTAAGAACAGGCACTGCATAAAGAATCGTGGTAGACAACTCTTCTCCCGTTAACTTTGCAAAATATATGTCATCATGTATAATAGAGACCCAGCAGCAATTTATCTCTCTTCTGGCATCTTGCCCCAAAGAATGAATTAAAGCTGAAATTTTTGTGCAAGATCAGGCTGGGAGGGAAACTCTAGCTAAGAAGCAAGTGGTTTCTCCTCCTGCAATAACCTCAAAAACCTTAGGCAAGGTTAGACCAAATTGGATTGGACAAGGTGGGCAGGAAGGATGGGTTATACATGAATAGACCAGGACAGCCTTTGATTTATTCTGGGAATAAAGTGAACTCTTCAGAAGAGAGCGTCTCTCTTAAATTTCCTTTTAAAACACCTCTTGCAACTAGGGAAGAAAAGACTGGAATGAAGCCTTGCTGATTCCTCAATGTCCTCTGTTTTATCTGCTGGTGCTGTATCCTTGGTCTACTGGATGGGGTGAGATAGGATGTGCTGTGACCCTTTATAGGTCAAGCAGCAGAACTCGAGGATCTTCTACCACAGCTTTGATCTTGCGCAGGAAAGTCACTGCCTCCCTCCCATCAATCAACCGGTGATCATAAGTCAGCGCCACAAACATCATTGGTCGCACCTCGACCTAAATTAAGAGAAATCTCACTGTTAAACTGAACATCATCTTAAGTCTGTTCTTCAACGTGTTCCTCTTGACCCTTTATAGGTCAAGCAGCAGAACTTGAGGATCTTCTACCACTTTTTCTATGCTACCCAAGAACCTCAAGTGCCTTATGAATCAGCCCCCTTCCCAAAAGTTTGTTTAGCCCTTTAAGAAAGCCTCAAAAACCTGATTCTTCTACACCAGGCACACTGGGTGCTTAGGAGAAGAATCAGGTCTTTGTAATTCTTAATTCTTTGTAATTAGATGAGTTTTATATTCCCCCCCCCTATTGCTTTATCATTCTTCCTTTGCTTTTTAATGTTTTTAACCCTTAGTAAAGTAAATAATCCCAGAATTGCCTGGTAAGTAGAGGGCTATATAAACTGAATAAACCTATCTCTGACTTCTTGCCAAAGAATTTGAACTTCTAGTAGACCCAAATCCTTTTAAAATAACTTAGAGCTCAACAGAATTCTCTGAACGTGGTTTTGTTTTCTGCAATAAGTCACAAACGTCAAGGTTTAGTTACAATGCCTTTTACACTGTTTGATTAAAGGTAGCCAATTTTCCCTTCCTCTCAACTAAAGAATCTTATCAACATTAATATAACCAAATAGGATATGCTTTTCCATGAGCAGCATTGAGGAGCTTGATATTCATTTAGATCAGAGGTTGCCAAACTTGGCAACTTTAAGACTTGTGGACTTCAACTTTCAGAAATCTCCAGATTTCTGGAAGTTG
>JAPKID020007421.1:0-10277 GCA_026931265.2 Tropidonophis doriae | reverse complement strand
CCCCTCACTCAAAGAAGCATTGACAATACCCTGGAGCCAGCCTCGTGTCACCTCCCAGGATGCCAGTACAAGCCAGGGGGGACACGGGTCCAATAAACATGTAGTGGCCTTAAGTCTCCACAGTAACCTGTCCATATCTTCGGCAGCAACAAAGTCAAACTCCTCCCAAGGAATAATCTCAAGACTAGGCACTAGGACCTCTTCTGGGATACTGTCAGTGGAGGGCAGCTCGTTCCGGATCCGAACGATTTTCTCTAATGTCAATCCTTCAAGATAAATCAGATTAGGAAACACATTCCAAGAGAAGACCAAAACTATCTTGGATGGACCATAGTAACAAAATCTTACAAGCGTGATCATAAAAATTTTGAAGGTCTTCTAACCCAACCCCTTGCGCAAGCAGAAGACCCTGAAGGAAACAAATAATAAGTTATCTTTCATATAAAAGTGTGAAATGTATCAAGAAGGTATGAGACTCTTGGCGCTGTTTTTCCTGTTGTAAATTAAGCACATATGTAAGCAGTAAAGACAATACACGATGACTTGAAATACAGAAAAATAAGTCTGAAGACAAGGACACCAGTTAGTGAGATAGGAATATCTGTCGCCTAGAATGAAATAACAAAGAGACACAGATAAGATAATAGGGGTATGTAGGAAGGGTCACGCTGATCTCTTGAACTTCAAAGAATGACTTTGGAGATAGGGAGGGCTTCTTCTTAGGCATCACGTGTAATGATTAGAAAAATATAAATTGGTTTGTTTGAAACCTGATTTTGCGCTCCTTGTACTCAAGCCATTGGGAAAAGTCTGGGAGGCTGTGCTTGCAACCGCTTTTCAATTTTCCTAAAATAAACCTTTGACATATGAACCAGATAAGTCTTTGCACTGTGAGTATAAAAATTGGGGTTCAATATCTTACAACCCTATATCATTCTGGACAAATGGCTGCCCAACCTGTTCTTTAAAACTTTCAATCTTAATCTCATTATTAAGATGTAATAATGGGAATGCCTTTACAAATGAATGTCTGTAAAAATCTTAATATATTGATCCCACAATATTTAAACAAATGCCTCTTATATACCCTGTCCAGTTTTATCTTCAGAAATCTGGATGGTTCTTATACTGAAATATAGATGGATGCCAATGTATCTGCAACAGCCACATAAGCCTTGCTGAAGACATGGCTAATTTAACCATTTTTTTAAAAGTGCTTTGCACGAAACCTTGCACAATCAGAAGCACTTCTTTCAAATGCTCTGCCCAACTCTTTTACACATGAAAATTCAGAGGGAAACAAACTAGATGTTCTTGAACTTTTCATACAGGAAAGAAGATATATGTTAATAATTACAGCTCAGTTAATAATATGAACTCTTATAAATAGAATAAAGCAAAGGACAAATTTTGATCAAAAGATGATGAAAAAATAGAAAAGGGAAAAAGGAGTCGCACTGCATTCACCCTTGCTCAGAAATCTTAGTGAATAAATTTGGCAATACTATAGAGAGCATCTGGGTTAAAACAAATGGTGGGATGAGGAAAAGCAGTACTATAATTTGGATCCAATATTGTCTGCCAAAGTAACTCAAAGATATAAAAATACTTTTCAGAAAATGTCTGGCTTGCTTTGTTGAAAATGTTCTTGTTTGAAACAAGTGTGCAAAAAAGAACAAGAAGTCTGATATTCTTCCCTTGATCCTCAAGGTGAGGCTCCCTTAACCCCACTCACAGTAAAACAAGATAATGGGAGGATGCATTTCCAAGCTGTAGCAGTTTTTCTGATATGGTTTTTCCCTCAGAATATGTACTTGCTGCAACCATGTTATTTTGTAGGGACTTAATTACAAAAATTCACATAATCGTTATTGTGGATCTGTGCTAATCAACTAGTATATACACTCTATTTGAGTCTAAATAAAGTAAGCCCCCCTTTTTTCTGCTAAAGGGGAAATAATGGGAAGCTTTAGTTGCTAAACTATACCTAAAATAGGATTGCTGGTTCTGGAATAAAAGATTCTGGAATTTCAACAGGGTTTAGGGAAAGAATATTTGGATTTAGGAATGACATCATTGCAAATCTTTTTGTTCCTTAAAATGTGCAAACCTATTTACAGCTGAAATATGGACCTCTCTCTCTCCTTTAGCGAATTCCCTGTTAAAAGTAGAACAAAGATCTTTAAAAATAGTAAGTTAACAGCAGAGTTATAAGGCAAATAACAAATAAACAAATCAATATTATTTACAATTTAATTGTTTAAGAAAATTTTTTGTTTTTAGTACTTTGGTGGTCCTTTCTTGGCTCCTGTTTCTATGTCAGTTTTAGTCCTTTCTATAAAGAAGCCTGTATTGTGTAATGTTTTTTCCCCTTAATGCTGTTTAATGTAGCAACAAAAACCTGGCAAGTGACCTGAATTTTACATATTAAACTGCAATCACATAGGAGACTTGGGATTAGCAAACAAGAATGTTTTGCGTGGTTCTTACTGTTAGATTCCCTGCCCATAATTTTAGTGCTTTCCCATCTGACCTTTCAGCCAATTCCCACTGTTTATTCTTGAGCAGTTGTCTAGGTGCAAGGCATGCCTACAGTTCCTAAGAGGTTATTCCACATTCATCACCTGATTCTCATTCTTGACAGCAATTATAAGTAAAAGCAAAGTATGAAGAATCCCAGAAACCAAATCTATGTTATTGGTATGACTTAAGTAAAATATTATGCTTATCACATTCATGTATGATCTATCAAGGCATGTTAGTCTCTATATATAATGTGAATTTCTTTTCCAAGCCATAGGCTAGACCTTAAACATGAAACATATACAGAGCAAAATATATACATAGTGTCTGAGATAAGACTTTACTTATCTAAGCATATACTGTTCAGTGCATATGTTCCACCATCTTACAAAGATATGTACCTGCTGAGATATGAATATATCTCTCCATTAAACAGCTGTTTAACACCTAATATTTTCTGTACTGGCCCTCAAACTTTGGAAATATCTTCTTAGGGCAAATGATTATGTGATCCTCAGAAAACAGCCATTTCTTTTCTGATAACAATATTCTTCAGCCTCCACTCAACTTGTGTCACTTATCATGAGAAGGAAATGAACATTTGTCTACAGATGTAGACAATTTAGATTCCTAGATGTTGTAAGGAAGATTTGATAGCTGAAAAAGTCTTTCCACACAGCCACCCAGGTAATCCCATAAAAATGTAATTATATCAAGGATACAAAATAAGGAAGGGGGATGAAATAAGGATGGGGGATGAAATAACAGAATATTCCAGAAAAAGCATTTTACAAAATATCTCCAGAGCAGAACATTACCCATTTATATCTGATATTATATGGGTAGAAATCACAAATTCTTTGTGATCATAATTTAACTGTGTAAGAAATAGTATGCTATAATCGTGCTTTTACCATGTTTATCATTGCAATGGATGCATGGTTCATTCTTCATAAACAGAACATATTTCTGCAAACATGAACAATTGTAATCCTGAATGCATTTTGTACATTTCTTCTAGCATGAGGCACCTCTACATTAAATTTCCCCAAACAATGTTACAACTCATTAAGCACATGACAAAGAGTGGCTTCAAAAACCTCTACATGAGATATATTCTTGTGAGATCTAGACATGGCACCACCACCCCCCCCAAAAAATGAAGTTATATAGCTATAAAGATAACATGAGTTGGATAAACAATTTGGTTACACTGTGAACTATAATTGAGCTATTTGTTTTCAAATCCTTTAAATTTCTAAAAATTTGAAAAATGGGCACATAACTAGAATAGAATGCCAGCAAATAACCTGAATCTACAAGGACAACATCAAGAAAGCTAAGGTTCAGCGTGAACTAAGATTTATCACAAATGCCAAAAATAACACCAAAACTAACAAAAGGTTCAAGTTTAAGAAACAAGAACAAAGCCAAGGAAATAATCAGTACACTAATGGAGGAAGATGGCAAGAAGGTTGGCAGGCAGGAAGGAGAAAGCAGAACTGTTTAATTCATTTTTTGCATCTGTTTTCAGGTAAAAGGAGGAAAAAATCAAATCTACTAAAAGCAGCATCATGGAAGATAGAACAGGAATGCAGATCAAAATAGGCAAGAAATTGGTAAGAAAACATCTATCCAATCTGAACTAATTCAAATCACCAGAACCAGATGGTTTACACCCCAGGGTTCTAAAGGAGATGGCAGATATGATCTTGGAACACTGAACAAAATCTAATTGCTAACATTTAGGAACATAGGCTCAAGAAGGAGCTTGACTGACTTGAGCATTGAGTCCTATCAAACAACATGCAGTTCAATAGTGAGAAAACTAAAGTTTTGCATTTAGGCAGGAAAAATCAAATGTATAGGTGTTACCTGGCTGAGCAGTAGTAATTATGAAAGCGATCTGGGTGTCCTAGTGGACCATCACTTAAGTATGAGCCAGCAGTGTGCTGCAGTTGCAAAAAAAGTCAAGGTAGTCCTATGCTGCATAAACAGAGGTATAGCACCAAGATCCCAGAAAGAAGGCTTTTAGCCAATGAAGGTATAGTAGCCAAGATAGGAGTCCTGTTAGGTCAAATGAGAATTTTTCATGCTCAATGTTTTGTACCAATTCCTTAAGATCCTTAATGTTTCACTCTAGGAGTTGTGAGATTTCTGACAAGTTAAAGCAGCACATCGCTTGAATTCCTCGCAGCTGTGGTTGTGCCTTAACCCTAAATAATCAATGGCTGCTCTATTCTCAAGAGTCACTTCAGAAGTACCTGTCTAAGCTCCTGATTAGGTCTTAGGTCTTAGGATATTTCATTGAGGCTTTTAGCCAATGTACAAGCAAGACTGTTGATGTTTCTCGATTTGCAGATAGCTAGTCCTGGGACTCCTACTAGACAGATGGCTAGCATAACATACTCCATTTTATTAAGCAAGTCTGTGCATAAATCACAGTTTAGTGTTAGCAGTTGAAGGTCCTTTTTGCTTCTCTTCTTGAGGAAAGGCATGAAGGTGCATGGTCCTCCTGTAGAATAATCTGGAATGTATGAATGCACTTGGGCTCCACAAAGCAGGAACCATCCTAAGGAGAGTTTTATGTGGAAGAAACCCTAACCCAAGCATAAACCCAAAGACAACCAATCAAGGAAGATGGTAGAAAGTGATGGGAAGGGAAAAAAACTGAGATACAACTAGGGTATATAGGAAACATATCCAGGATCAGCCATAAAATACTCAGAAGGCTAATACACTAATGTTCAAAGTTTGAGGAATAAACAGGGTGAACTTGAAATACTAGTAGTTGAGGGCAGATATTATATAGTTGTTATTCTGAAAGTTGGTGGAATGAAATTCACAGCTGGAATCTACTCATGGAAGGATATAAACCAGGGGTGTCAAATTCATGACATCACGGTGGTGTCATGTGACATATTGGGATTTTTTTCCCCTTCACTAAACTGGGTATTGGTGTGGCCAGCATGTGATGCATCTAGCTCACGGGCCAGAAGTTTGACAGCCCTGATATAAACTGTTCAAAAGAAAATACCTGATAAAATAGGAGATTGAGTTAGATTATATGTAAGAGATCACTACTACTCTACAAAAATGCTAAAAACAAAGATGAAAGCCTCTTAGAATACATATGAATTAGTATAAAATGAAAAATGACATTGCCATAGGTGAATATTACAGACCACTCAACCAAGCAAAATAAATAGTTGAACTTTTTGCTAATTGGTAAATCAATGTATGTAGAAAGCACATCACAATAGTAAATACCTTGACATCAACTGGGAGACAAAGTATACTTGAATTTCAATAATGCATTTTACAAAGTAGACCACAGTCTACTTCTTTATAGCTAGAAAAAATGTGAAATAGACAGTATCACCATGAGACTGATTTGTGAAACTGCACTCAATGTGCAGTTTGGAACTACATCAACATGGAGAGAAATAAGCAGTGGAATCCCCAAGGTTCTGTTTTAGGTTCATTGTTCTTCAAAATTTTCATATATGATTTAGATGAATAGAAGGGGAACTTATCAAATTTGTAGATGACACTAAAAAGGCAAGAATAGCCAACATCCCAGAAGATCGCCACAAGATCAAGATGGATCTCAACGGACTTGAAAACTGGGTCCTATCCAAGAAAATGAAATTCAATGTAGCTCAAGGTCTGGAAAACCCACCTACAAGGAAAATGGTCTGCTGCTGGCAAGGTGAAGGCTTATTTAGACCAGGTCCATTGGTCATATTGGACTTTGGGCAGTGAGAAGGGTTACTTTGGAAAGAAAGATTCATTTATCGCATTTTTTGATCCATAAGACATACTTTGTTTCTCCCAAAAGTGGATGGAAATGTCTGTACATCTTAAAGAGCGAATATGGGTGACAGGCAGCAGCAGCAAACGAGGGTGTGTGTGTGTGTGTGTGTTCCCTACCATCTAGAACAGCTGATCGGCGGTATTCCGGCAGGCCAATCAAACCATCGATCAACTCTCGGAGATAAAGGCTCCAGTGTTCCCCGGCAGAGGCAAGCAGACACAGAGGAGGAAGGCTGTTTGCCGCAAGGACGCTAGCCAGATGAATACCGGATGGACACTGGCAGGCAGGGGCAGGGTTTTTTTTCTTGGTTTTTTCCTCTAAACCTAACTGCATCTTATGGCCAGAAGCGTCTTATGGAGCGAAAAATACAGTATTTCCTATTAACAAAGAGATTTATTCTTAAGGACAGGTAACAATTAGATGGTACAGTAATTAAGTTTTTATAGGATTTGAGCCTCTTGTGTTAAGCATGCAAAGGAGGTGTGCATGTGTGATTGTTCTAATACTGCCATGGCTAGAGGCAGTATTTTAATGGTTATTTTCAAACCTGCAAGTTCCTTTTTCGTTATGTATATAGTGTTTGTAGCTGTCCCTTGTGGGTGTATGATTGTGTGGGCATAGATATTTTTGTTTTTCTAATCTTGTTCTGTTTTTGGCAATTGGCTTCAGTCTATTCTAATTCTTTCTGTAATTGGCTTGGTCTTTCAGAGCCCACTCACTACGTTGTATGTTTTCTGAATGGAAGTCTAGTTTTATGAATTGAAACATTATATTTTATGAATGAAGACATAATTTCCTTAGACTAAACCAACAATGAGCAATAGGGAAAGACAGGAAGTAATTCCTTCTTATTCTTATCAAGGGATTCTATTCTATTCTTTAGGAAAACGTTTCTAATGGTGGGAATTTTTTTTATTCCTTAGAGGAGTAGCTTCCATAAACCCCAAACCAAAGTAAGTTGGTTCATACATTATGTTAATCATCTGATGATTTTTTTTTCTTCAGGAGGAGAAACAACTTGTTTTCCCAAAGGCTGAAAGGCACAGGAAAACGTTAATATATCATCAAAAGAAGCAAAGGTGAATTCCATGAAATATTTTACTATATAGATAGCAAAGCAAAGTGAGGTTAAACTGAAGCAAAATTTTTTGGGGAGACCCATTTTTACCATAAGTCCCAAACATCATACTGAAATCCTGACACATACCTCCAAAAATCAATTTTCAGAGATTGGGAGTGGGTGGGTTAAATATTAATGTAAATATTTAAAAATATCAGATTGTCTTATTTAATCCATTATTTTAGTGGTCTCAGCCTCAACAATTTTAAAAAGTAGGAGTTTAACCTACGTACCCCATACCCATATTGATTGTGGAATTTGGGGAATTCTTAAAGTTGCCAAGGATGGGAAACAATGCATTCTGCCCCAACTTCCTTTTTAAAAAATTGCATACAGTAATAATAGCAGGTTTTATTATTTTGTGGTACACAAAATAATGTATCTTATTAACCAACTGTACCTTGTGTCTGGCATCCTTCATCAGCTTCAGTAATAGGCTCAGACCTGAATTAAGGACAACAATCTGGGGGCTTGTCCAGGATTCCATACCTGGATTCAGTTGGAAGACACCAACAACCATCCAGAGGAGGACCCCTGAACAGGTAAGACTAGTGGCTGAATGGTGTGTAATTGCTCATAAATAAAACTCCTGGTCAGTAACCACAACTGTGTGTTTCTGCATTGTCAGCTGCACTCAGGGCTTGTGAGTCTTTTGACAGTGAATGGGTACCTTGAAAAGCAAGACATTGTAGAGATCTGCATGTTTCATCGATGCACAGAGTGGATTGATTGTTGATTTATTTATTGATTTATTGATTGAATGCAATGAACCACTGTCTAAATGAACGTCCAGCCCTGGAGAAATCCTTGGTGACTTCTTAATTGAATTCAAAGGCCAAAGCCCCAAAGAAACCAAGGAGTAGGAACTCCCACAGCAGAAGAAAAGAAAGGGACAGGATTTAAAAAGACAGATAAGAACTGGACAGCGGACTATCCCAAGGGATATGGGGTGTCTGCCTGAAATCCAGCCCTAAGTAAAAGGCAAACAAAGGCAAAGACTGGAAGGGAGACACCCCAGGGAATAAGGGGAATCTGCCTAAAATCCAGCTTTGAAAGAGGAAACCATGGCAGCAAAAAGACATCCAGTCAAGGGGCAATAGAGTTGCCAAAAGTGAAGCTGCCGAAGGCACATCAGTGAGTTGTATTTTGGCTAATTTTGAAATATTGGGGGGATTAGATATAGGGGCTAAGGCAGCCTTTTCTCTTAATTGTGTATCATTATGGCCATACATAAACTTCTATGCAGGTAAAATTACTATGTTTTTAATGCTGTTTTACATGCTCAGCTATTCTTTGCTTCAGTTCTTCTATTTTTTAGTTAGAGGGTTTTGATTTTTCTGAGGCAGAGGAGAAGCAGCTAGTTTTGGAATGAAAAAAAGTAATACATATGCTGGTTTCTTCCACTGGCAACTCATCCTGGTTCACCTCTACATTCTAAGCTACTTCTGGCAAGTTTGATAATCTTTGCCATGGATTATTTTCTTATTGTTATGCTATTATTATTTGATTAGAAGAAAATTTGAATAAGGAGAAATTATTTGGGTTTTTTTTACACACTAACTTTTGAAATCAGAACAACCTGCTCATTTGGAGCCATTCATATAGGAAGACACACTGTAATAATAGTTTCAGAATACAAGAATTATATGTAAGTCAAATGTTCTTATTTATATAAAATTAAACAAAGTAAATGATATATTTATGAAAAGTTTTCACATTTAAATAAAAAGAAGTTTATGAATGGTATATTTCCATTAAATTCCTTGATGGTGCATTTTGATTTTTATAATACATCTAGGACGATCATTCAAGATTTGGAAACGATGTGTTTTATACAGTAAGATATTTTAATAATAACAATTTGTTTTGCAGTATTTTGGATAACATGCCTTCAACTTACATCTGTTTTAATGATAATTATCATTTTATTAAAATGATATGAATTAAATTATTATTAATTTAATAAAATGATAATTATCACTCACAATTGGCATGAAAAATGTTCAGATTATACAAATACTATTGGAGACAGAACTAGATTATCTCCCTACTGCTTTTTAGGTCTTTGAGATCTGGAAATCATGTAAGAAAGCCCGGCTCTCATGGGGTTTCACCACCTCTGAAAAGTATGCAAGAACATGATGTGCTTTCCCACTCTCTTCAGAAAATGCAAGCCATGAAAGAGCATTCTCCAAACTTGTTAGGCTTTGTGTGATCTAGAGCTGCCTTGTATAGGCATTTCAAAAAATATTTACAATTATGTAATATTTAATAATTAAATGATACATTCAAATAATTTATTGAATGTATTACTATTCATTATGAATTGTTTCTTTTTTGTCTGAGAGGTATGTGGATCTGTATGTGACATGCCAGCAGAGTCAAAGTGGGCATTTTCTGAATTTTTTAACACTCCAACCCAAAAGGTTCCAGGCTAAGGGTTTTATACTGGTTTCTATATATAGTTTTCCATGTATTAAGTTATATACTTAATATGAGAAGCTATATATACTTTGAAAATAAAATAAAATGAATAAAGTTAAGAGTATAAAGAGTATAAGATGCACCTTTTTTCCTCTGAAAAGAAGCTGAAAATTTGGGTTCGTCTTCTACATCGAATACAGGATTTTTTGCCTCCTGAAGCCTCGCCCCCTCACCAAAATGGCCGTGCATACCCTTATGGAGGCTTTCAGAGAGCTCCTGGGGACTGGGGAGGGCAGAAATGAGCAAAAAACAAGGCTTTTTTTGCCCCCCCAGCCCCCAGCAGCACTCTATAAGCCTCCATAAGGCCATGCATGCACTGTTTTTGACGAAAAA
>JAPKID020007419.1:0-10278 GCA_026931265.2 Tropidonophis doriae | reverse complement strand
ACCTTCAACTGGGCACTCCAAGGGGAAGTGAGACTAGTTATTAATACTTACTGCTGCTATATCTTTGAAGAACTAATTGAAGTAACTCAAAACCAGCTGTTCACCTATATATTTCTACAGTCATACCCTTGTAAGAAAGACATTGGGGTTATGAATAAGATGGTGTAATTGAGAGTCATCAGCTTTGCAAAATGCCTTCTGGCTCCTGATTTTGGGGGAAACGGGAGGAGGAAGGGGTCTTAATATGCTAATGAAGAAAAAGAACCAAGTGGGAGGGCAAGCTGCACATGTTAAAACCTGCACCTGAAATAATTGGAAATGGGCTTAAAGTGGATGCGTGTAACCTGATTGATTTGCCAGCTCCAGGGTATGTTGCTTCATTTTCAGTGTTGAGGTCACTAGGCAATCCCTTGTGTACAGATGTAGTTGGAGAGGGAGCAGTCATCACTAGAAGGATAAAGCTGACAACTGAAGGGCTGTAGAGACGACTGAAAAACAGACATGGAACAATAAGTTGGGAATTCCTTTGGCGTTTTGATTTTTGCAGGGTCAGAAAACATATCTCACTCAAGACACATGTGCAGGATGATGAATCCACATAAATTATTGTAGGTTTTTAAAGGGGATGGTGAGAATCCTAAATGAAGAAATGCGTTCTAAGTAAGCTCAAGTGTATTGCTAAAATAAACTGATAAGGCACGACAGTATTTTTCAATAGATTTCACCAAATGTAAGAGAGACAATTTTCCCTATTTTTCCAGAAAGGGAAATTCTTCAATAATTTCCCAAGGACAGGAGTGCCACCTTTTGCAGTAACAATAACAGCACTAGTGGAAAATCTCAAATGTCAAGAATTCCATCATGGCCATGATTCTTTGCCATAACTGAAGAAAAACCAATGTTGAGCTAAATTTGCCCGATGAGGTGTTTGATAAAATTTATAGTTGAGATGACTCAGACATGTCTCTCAGGCTTAATTACTGATAATAAAACTGGATATAATTTCACCATTTGCCTATGGATGACAGTTATTTTCTAGTAGGCAGAGTGAGTACTTCAAAAAGACAGCCATGTGTAAAAAATAGTGTAAAGCATACTGAATGCTTGTTCTTTGGTACAGTTATACTAATAGTATAAAAGCATTTAGAAAAAAAAATCTACATTCCACAGTGAGAGGAGCCTCATGTTCTTTTCTCTCTTGATACAGAACAATTACTGTTATGTCATGGCCAAATATAAAAGTGCATAATCAGTATGTATGGTATATATTGGTGACATATTAGCCTATCAGTTGCTGATATACACATTTGACCATGTGCTGTCTTCTCCTCCTTTCTCTAGCCAGTGACAAATCATAAATATTTTCCATTTCAGATAATTGGTGATATAATCCTTTGTTGCTCAAGTGAAGGGACAGATAGTTGTAATGCGGGCTCTATCTTTCATTGGAGACTGGGATCTATAATGTTGTAATAAGGTTTCCAATCACTTTTTCTCCCCACATTCTACAGAATATCCACATATGTTGTTCCAATGACATTCATTGTGTGATTACATGGATACCATTGGTTACAACTTACTTACTTGGTTGGCATCTACAGTCAGTAAATGACAGTAAAATTAAAAGTTGGCAAGACATTTATGACATGCCAACTTTCAGTTGATGCACTTTAAGAGCATATATTGAACCTTACAAATATTGTATTTTAATGATAAATAGATAAATCGGTATATGATAGATAGTTAGACAGATAGACAGATAGATAGATATTAACAATCAACAAACAGGACATCCATCAACATTTGTTTGTACATTGTCAATACTAACTAAAACAAAAATAAATTTAGCTTCCTTCTTATTTTCCCCTTTCTAGGGCTTACATAGGCACTTTTTCATTTGCACGAAGCTGTAGCCCTGTGTTTGTCAACTTCAGCAATGTTAAGCTGTGGGGACAAGGAAAGTAGCAGACTGAACTGGGAATTTTGGGACTTGAAGAATGCACAGCCTAATGTTCCAAAAGTTGAGAAATACTGCTGTTACACATCCTAAAAACATTCCATAACATCCTAATCACAATAGTATCTACTTTCCAATGTCACCTGTAAAACTGCACAGCTCATCACAACCATGGGAAATTAGAACTTCTATGCTAGTTGCCAACTAGAGGTACAGAACAAACATATTACTCTGTGGGAAATCTTGGAACTGCACACCAACTTGCTCTGTTTCAGAAATTATTTTGAAACATACTTCTTTCATAACAAACTGTGTGGACTGTCAGTCTTGTCCACAATGGATAGACAAGCTATGAAATTAAGCATCATTGCTGTACTAAACAAGTACCCTTTTCATCACCCCATTTCTTTCTATTTCATCTTTACAATATGCGTACAGACCTAGGTGGTAAACAATTATTAGATTATTACATAATCATATACTAATTTACATTACTTTAATACAGAGAAATATTATTGATATGAGTTATTTGCTATATAAATGCCCCTAGATAATCACTGATTTTACTATTCCCTTCTTTTTTTGAGAGGATTGGGGAAGTAAATTCAAGATACATGTATATAACACCTATATTTGTATGAGTTTTCTTACAGCCTTCTAAACTGTGATTACCTTACTTTCAGTTGTCTTGTATCCTTAAAATTCTTTTCTGCAGAGTTCCTTCAGTCCATAAATCTTAGTACAATAGCTTGTCAAAATCATCTTCATTTTTCCTAAAACCTGTTTGATCCTGTTCTTTCTCTGGAAGCATGAGTTAGTACATTTGTGATCATTTCATAGCTTCAGAACATTGTCAGCTCATGGCTTGTGGAACGTTCAACTGGATGTGGCCCCCAGATGTCAACACATGTTAAAGAGGTAATGAGCTTTTAGCCCATTGCATTTATTATTATATACATATTGCCTAGTAAATCATATCATATGGTTATCTAATCTTGCTTGGCGTTTGTCTTTGGTAAAATATTGGATCAATATCAAGAGAATCAGGTCTTTATGAAGTAAAGGGGGCACAGCAATTAACATTCAAAGATAGGATTACTTGCTTCTTTTACATTTATATCATAATTTTTGATGCATAGTCTTCCTAGAGTTCAGTAATTTGGAAAGCATTACCATTCTTCAAACTTTCAAGAAATTATAATTTGAAAAAAGGAAGGTTGATATTTACAGTACTTTCTTGTTCTTGCTTTGTGCCAATTTTGTGACAAGAAAAATCAATTCTCAGCCAATATTGAGTTGTATTAAAGGAAATAATGGAAAATTCCAAAGGACATCAATATTTAAACACTGTGTAGAATGTCTGCATTACTAGTCTTCCTGCATCTTCTCTATATGGAGTACATTTCAGAATAACCAGAATTCCATGATATTTTTGCTGGTGGCTGATGGATCTCTTCAGTAATTCAGAATAAGCAACTACATCTCCTCTCCCCTTCCCTCTCTCCCTCTCCCTCACCCTGCTTCTTCCTTTCTACTTTTTCTACAACCAGTGCTTTAGATTGCATTAGCCGTAAACAAAGATGTATTTGCAGGGCAATCGGTTTGAGTTTATTGTTTATGTAAATCTCTCTGAATGTGACATAGCCAGATAGCTCCCTATGTTGGGCTGATCCACGTTTTAGGCCTGCAGCCAAAAGTATTTTATCTTTTTACTTCATTATAGTGATCTTCCAATTAGCTGTGGTCTGTAATACCCTGATTTTGGTGGCAGTGGTTTGGGGAGGATTGTTTGATAGTTCTGCTCGAGAGGCAAAACGAGGGGGCCTTATTATAGAAAGTGCAGAGGTTGTGCAGTAGCTGAGTTCTGTTGCAAAGTTTGCCGATAAGGGAGAACTGGCCCTTGAGCATCCATTCTATTCTGTATATTAACACTTCTAATCTGCACTGCTGATAAAACTGCAAGCCATTTGCCTTTGGAGGAATTAGTTCTGCCTCACTTGTGTAACCAGGCGATGGTGATTAACCTTTAAACTGTCCAATATTCTCAGCAGACTCCTGCTCCAGATTAGAAACTATTTAGTTATGACCAACTAAATTAACAACATTCCCGCCTCTGAAGAATAAGATTTGGAAGGTATGCATTTTAAGGTGGAATTGCATTTAAAAACAGTGAGACCTACTTATTTGCCTCTGATTTGAGGAATAACGTGCTCTATTTTTTTAAAGAAAAAATGGGGAAGGAGGAAAATTGAAGGCCCATCTCCTGATATTTACATGGATTGTTTTGCAATTATTAGTGGCCATCAAAATTTAATTAAAAGCTACCTTTTCATGTTTGATTAATATTGCTTTGTATATTTCTGAAAATATCTGTGTGTTTTATTGAGGGCAAACAGATTACTTGTTTTAAAATTAGGTATTTTATTACAATAAATTATCATTGTGTGCTCAGGGCCAGTATCACACATGGGGAAGGTACTTTCATCAGTCTAAACAGAATTTACTACTTTCTGGACCTGCTTAAAATAAAGGTGTAAATTAAAAATTGGACAATAAATCAATTGATGGGTTAAACAGCTAGCAAATAGCAAATCTGGGGAAGATTGGGAGGTTGTTAAAAAAGATTTTTGGAACTGTTTATTAATTCTTAAAAATATTTTGGCAATAAGAGAACTAGAAAGGACAATTTTCAGTATCCGCTTGTCTTTTAACAAAAAAAGAAGGATTTTTAAATTTTAGGTTTATGTTTAGCTATACTATACGAAGCTTTATTGAAAAGAATGGGCTGATTAATTAACTAGCAGCCTAATAAGAGAATGCTGAATAAATTCCAGATATTGAATGACAAATATTGCTATTTAAAAATGTAGTTTTGTTGGGCTTGTGGTTTGCTTGTTGCAGTGAAGTTGCAGTCAGAAACCTGGTTATATGGAAACAACTTCTATCAAGATCAATGGATTTAATTCTAAGGAAGAACCTCTAAAACCAAAGTGTCAGCTGCCTCATTTTTGAGATATCTTGAAAAAAAATTCTGCAACATAACATGACAAAGAACATGCGATAAGGGAAAAGGAATAATATTGAAGGGAGAGGCTAACTTTCGTTTACGGAAAACTGTCTCTTCCTAATTTTTTTTTAGGGTGAAGCAAAATGATACAATAGATGCCTCAAAGGTCCATAGCAACCTATTGTGTCCCATAGATTTCAGCTGCTGGGTAACTTTGCACTGTGCCATTGTATCTCCACATTTCGTTAAAATGTAAAACTTACGAGTTGAAATGTACCCTTCAACTCACATGGCATAGAGACAAAAGCAAGGGCATTTATGCAATAAATTGTATAGTGCCTGTCCGACATGCATGAAATGACCGTATTGTTCTCCCTTGCTAGAGAACAAAACCAAAATCCCTGTTAGCAATGTTTTTCTGTTTTACCAGTTTTTATATTGGCTGCCTCCTTAAAAATTGCTAATCTAGATACTACATTAGCAGGATGTCAGTCAAACTGCAATCCATAGTGAAGCCTTCTTCACATACCAATTTAAATCATTCATGGTCCTTTCTTTGGCATTATTCAAAAGATCATAATAATTTTCTTGTGCCCACAGCACAAAAAAATCAATTATTTCCCTACAAAGACTTGAAAGTACTTAGCGAGTGCTGCAAGAAAAGCTGAGGGTTATATCAAATTGAAATTGCACTCATTACACACAACACAATTAGTTGCCACTAGTCTGGCCGGTCCTTTAATTCTGAATGGCATATCTTTATTATTACAGAAACAAGCATGCAAATGGCATTGTTCAGGATTTGCAGAAATCAATAGGATATAGTGCTGTGTGTTTGGTGGCCACTGTCACTCAATCGGCTGTGGATTTGAGATAATGTGTGTATTTGAATTAATGAAGGGAATGTGAGACATCATAAGTGACACCCAAATAAAAGAAATGGGTACATGATATTTGTAATTATTCTACTTGTGTTTTTGTTGTAAATACTTGTGCTTTTTGTTTTTTAATCAAAGGATTAATTGCATTTTAATAAGGCATTATGATTTTCAGAGCTTTAGTTAATTAAAACTTGTAGTATATAATTATGAAGTGATGCTGAGATTTTTTAAAAGATCACCCATATGTTTTGAATGTGTATATTCTCCTTCTTCTCATTGCGCAGTTACCATACAATTCCCTTTGCATTTCTTTATGTTAATGGTGTTTAAATGTTTGAGATGATGGGTTCAAATTTGGGGGAGATTTTTGCAAGTGACAAATAGAGTACAAATGTTAATGATCTTAGTGTTGGTTTGTATGGTACATTTCTTTCTGATTTATGTGTATGAAAAGATCACCCGCATATTTTGGGTGAGGATGATGATGATATATATACATTACACCATAAACTTTGGAGTCATTGTGAATTGCTGGTAAAAGAAAAACCAAAAGTGACTCCATGAAAGGTTTTGATGCAGAAATTGTGGCACTCCATTGGCTCTGCAGAATTACTCATAACAGGCTGAATGTTGGCGAGCATTTCCTTCATGTGTGAAAGGAAGTCCACTGCCCTTTGGAGCACACACAACTTTCAGAAGCGGAGGCTTAGAATTCAGATTCAGGACTTAGGTAAGAATGTTATTTCTTACTCCTGTAATCATCATTGAGCATGCTTGTGTGTTTTATAGGTATGTACATACAAATACACAAGTGCACCGTTCTTAGCCTAATCTTTGAAATACTATTCCCAATGCAATGTTATAGTTGGTCAAATAATTTAATATTAATGTTTTTTCAACTTTTGGTCTCCCTATAATTTACATTGTCCCATACCATGGTTGCACGGGCTGAGAATGATGGGAATTTAGTCCAATCAGGTCTTGGGATCCATATTAATCCAATACAAATCAGCAGAGTAGCTAGCAGAGGGTTATTGTGTCCTTCTATATAAAAACAGTAATAATACAAATAATGACACTGAGTATCGCACTTAAAAATACGTACATCATTTATAAAACCCAGTCCAACAAATTAGTTTTTCAATTTTACAGACATTTCTTTGTTTGGTTTTGCACAAACTTCAAGAGATTAAAATAAATTCCCACAATTTACATTCTCCTGAAGCTCTTAAACTGTAGCTGTATAAACTCAGATATTTGGCATTGTAAAACCACCTGCGGTTAAGCATTTGTAAGATTTGGCTTCTTTTCTACTATTACTACCATCTTTGATACAACCCTCTTCTTGAATCTTTTGAAGCAAGGCCATTTGAAGATAGGGGGGGAAATTCCTAAACAGACCTGTAAAATCTCTGAAGTTTACTGTTTATTTATGTCTATCTAAAAATGTTCTGTAAGTAGAATTTGCTGATTTTTGCCTTCCTCATTTTGCGAGCTGATTTAAAATCTAATATTATTAAGTCAGTCACAGCTTTAATATTTTAACTGTTAAATCCAGAGCTTGAGAGGTGATGCATTCAAAGCTTGCTAAAATATTTGCTCAGCAGCACAATTGTATGTGATGGAAAATAAACTCCTCGGAACATCTCACCCTATCAGCCATGGCCTGTAGCAGGCAAAGAATGAGGGAAGGTCAGTCAATTATGTGTGGTAATCACTGTAAGCATATTATCTGAGACACAGATGTCTTCCCTGACCCCACACGACATAGCTATTAACCCCACAGCAGTATAAAAATGGGGGAGGAGGTGCTGGTCCCTTAGGTGAACCAAACCTTTTCAGTCTGGACATGTCCAGCAGATCAGAAAAAGTTGCAAGACATGAAGACTGTTTTTCAAGGGACTATCCAACAACCTGACCTTTTTGCCTGGTTGTTGGTGAGGCGTTGTCTCCTCTTTGGGGACTTTTCTATAGGCCTAGTCATGTGAGATAAAGAGTTGCATCATCTGAAAATGAGACTGACAAATTGACTTGTAAGATATCACTGCGCATAATAGCTATGGAATGTCACTTTCCATTTGGTTGGAAAAGGGGAATAAAAAGATAAAATGGGAAGCAGCTGTTTGTGAATTCCTGCTGCATACATTTTAAATTTGTCCTTCTATTACTGTTGGTAAAGGATAATGCTAAATTACCTGATGCAATGAAGGAATGAGCTCTGTTTGTTTTTTCACAACAGAGAACACTTGTTTTATTGTTAACATCCTCTGCAATTGGTGTGAACTTACAAATCAAATCACAAAATCAAAGAATTAAATGCGGAAGCTTTTACACAAAATTTTGATGAGCTGTTTTTTTTTAATGCTTTACAGAACTTGTTCTATTTTAGTGAACGTTACACCTACATACATAATATGCTTTTGACTTTTCAGATAAGAAACATTTGGAAAAGGAAGTAAATCACACTATTAGGAAACCACTATTTCAGCCTATGAAATATGCAAAATTTCTCAATCTGCTCCCACAAAACAAATAATTCAAATGTATATGTAAGAAAGAAAAGAAGAGACACATCAGGTATTGACTAATCCCAGTGGCTCCCTGACATGCCTCTAACCCAGCATGTAATTTATGTCAGTCCTGAAGTTGACTTACCTTTAATCGTTTCCATGGTTTCATTAAAAAAAAAAAGTGAAGAGGACAGTTTGCAAATGCCATCCTTGTTTCCTTCCAGCCAACCAGCCCCTGAGAACCCCACTTTCTTGAGGGTTTTAACAAATATCTCTACAATTCAGTTAGAATTGATCAACAAATAATAAATGGGCATTTCCCCTATTTCAAATTTAAGGTTATTTTATTCTGTCTTAATACCCAGAATACAATGACTATGATTAATATTGCTTAAAGCAGTCATTTTTTACCAAAATAATACTGCCTAGCACCCTTTCTCATTGACAAGAATTATCAGACAGACACGTGTTTCTGTTCAGAACTGTTCTTCTTAGGCATCATTCTTAGGCGTCTATGATATTCAGTCATACATGAAGAGACTATTTAGACTTTCCTTATTGATAGGAAAGCATGCATGAATCTCCATTGTTTATCTGAGGGACTGCCTCTTCCAAATTACTTCTACTGTCCCATCAGGTCCAGTAGGAGAGGCATATTGTAGGTCCCCATTGCTAAAGTATTCCATATCACCCTTTTGTTGTATGCTACTGTGTGTGGGATTTGGCAGCAATTTGATTGGTTGATCAAACAAACAAACAAATCATCTACTAACCATGGAGGTAAAATGCCTTTCCTCCATTAAGAAATAAACTAAATTTAATCATTAAGTTGATTGAAGACCGATTCAATCTTTTATGCCCTCAGTAAATAGATATTGTTGTAGTCAGATAAATATTTCATTCATTTTGGGATTCAGTAGGGTTTCAAGATTGGTCTTAAAATAGATATTGAAAATATATTGGTCTGTGCTTGAAGTACCATTCAACCATTCAAATGTTGTTACTACTGTGTTTCAACTTGTAATCACTGATTATTGTACAAAGTAATTTTCATATTACTGTAATGGTCTAATTCAGCCATTATATCAAACCATAAACCATAGTTTATAGACCACAAAGACCAGCATCATGGAACACTTCAAAGCAAGTAAGTTTTAGTGTGATACCATTGTAATTGTATTTTTAATTATTGTGTCTTCCTATTGTTGTAACTTGTTATAATTTGTTTAATGTACATAAATGTGTAAGTCCTCTAATATGAGTGTGTTCTGATCAAGTATACCTGTCTTCAGGAAGTCAAATAAAAAGCTGCCCCAAGAAGTGACCCTTGTGATTAGTGGGCTCCATTCCAGCTGAATAACTACAGATATCAAGAATGTGGATAGTGAGACAGTGAATGTGCAAAAGCAGATAAAAATACACACCCAAAGCCAGAAATATCAAATTGTTTTTACTCTAGAAACCAAGCTGTGATAACAATTTTTGTAAGTGCAGATATATTATAATGAGACTGTGGATAACAATTGTTCTACTTTACAGCAATGTCCATCTAGTTTACTACAGGTAAATCCTTCACTTAATGACAGTAACTTAGAATAACAACTCTATCAAAATGGTTTTAAAAACAATATCATGTGACCACATTAACTTCCAATGACAATTCCAGTTGCCACTGTGTCAGGCGCAAAGAACTAGGAACACTTACTGAGTTCAGAGCACTAAAGAGTTTATTATTCATACCTGTGTACAAGAATATGATCAACTAATGATCAAAGTTAAATTGGTGCTAGATAAGGGTCAACAGAATTCACGGGGCTGAACCTAGGTCTCTTGTGGGAGTGCAAAGATTCTAAACTGACAAAATGTTTAACTCTGCCTTCCAGCTCAGCCTATTCATCCCCTACATATTTTTAAGCAAATTGT
>JAPKID020007418.1:0-10279 GCA_026931265.2 Tropidonophis doriae | reverse complement strand
AAGTCTGAAGTCCTTCAGACTTAAAGTTGCAAAGGTTGGAGACCCCTGCTCTAGACAAGCATAAAATTTGGCTGGGAAATTCTGCTTGAAAAAATAATGCTGCTGTCAATCCCAAGAGTTTAACCAGTGTTAGAGGAAGACGTAGTGCTCAACTTGGCTTAAGTGAACAGTTTTGGACTTCTCTTCTTATCATTCCAGATCAAGGAACAGGCAAGAAGATAAGTACATGTAGTCCTCGACTTACAACCACAATGGAGCCCAACATTTCTGTTGCTAAGCGGAACAGTTGTTAAGTTTATTTTGCCCCATTTTAAATCTTGCCACAATGAATCTTTAACAATTGTTAAGTTAGTAACATGGTTGTTAAGTGAATCTGGCTTCTTCATTGACTTTGCTTGTCAGAAGGTTTTAAAAAACTGACCACATGACCCCAGGACACTGCAACTGTCGTAAATATGATTCAGTTGCCAAGCATCTTAATTTTGATCATGTGACCATGGGGATGCTGCAACAGCTGCTAAGTGTGAAAAATGGTCATAAGTCATTTTTTTCAGGGCCATTGTAACTTTGAATGGTCACTTAAATGTACTCTTGTAAGTTAAGGACTACCTGTATGTTTGAGCAATTGCTCTTTGTCAATTTTCATGAGAATTGACATAATTTGTGCCTGCCACCCTTGTGTGATTTGAAATATACAGTAATTGTTTCTCTGAACTCATTTTTTCCCCAAATACTAAAATGTAGGTCTTGGTTGAAACAAAATGTAAGAAGGATGCATTTAAAAAGGAAAGTTTAAATTTATACCAACTTCAATATGCACTTTTATATATATGCTTGGCCAATATATACATTTTAAAAAAATGAAATCTGTATAGGAATGAACAAAAATAAATAAATATAAATAAATAAATAAAACTAACATTCATTGATCCAGCTAATCATAATTTGAGTAAAACAGACAATTATTTCTTTTGGAGACTGATCTGCATAATTAGAAATGTATATTTCTCGGGAAAAGATAAAATTTTGCATGATAAATACCCAGGTGTATTTAGAAAGATAAAAATGAGATACTTGTGAAAATTGTGAACAGTGACAATTTTAGAGAAACAATGGAATGAAACCAATGCAATGTGTGTGTGTAGTCTGATATATCATCATTTATGTAGGAATTTTCTCTAAATAAAATTACCAAATTTGATGATTGATCAACCAAGGGCACTGTTACTTTTCTTGATTAGACAAGATCTATCCTTAACCTATTGATGATACCAAGATTTCACTATGGTCTTTTTGGAAAACATTTTATCATTGAAATTCAGTGTTTCCATTTAATGAAGTCCTCAGATGGACTAAAAAATGTTGAATGTAGTTTTTGTCTACCTCCGCCTTCTCCAATTCAAAGTTTTCCATAGTGTTGGATTATATTTTCTGGGAAGATGAAAAGACTGTAAATTGGAAAGAATTAGGATGGGATAAGATCATCTGAAAGATTTTATGAAGTTAGAGTTGTATGATAAAGTTGAAAAAAGAACAAAAAAGGCAAGCGTTCAGGTGTATTTTCCTTGTATATGTACACAAAGGCATTTTATATATCTACTGTAACTTCTTCATTCTCATTATCCTCTTCCCTTCCTTCTCCACTCTCATTTCAGAGCCATTTTGGTAATGAATGTAAATTCAAAGAGATTCTGCTGCCAAACAACTACAACGCCTACGAGTCCCAGATCTATCCTGGGATGTACATGGCCCTGAGCAAAAATGGAAAAACCAAGAAAGGCAACAAAGTGTCTCCCACCATGACAGTGACACATTTTCTTCCCAGGATTTGAGAACTATCACTTCAGAGCTACCTCAGGGCAGAAGGAAAAGGCAAGGCCCAATTGGGAGAATGGAAGAGGGAGGGGGTGAAATCTATGGTGCACTTTTTCTTTGAGAGTTTTATGCAAGAGTAGATGTAACATATTTAAATTATTGATGTCTGTATATATTGCCAGAAAGTTATTTATAGTTCTGATCCTTTTTTTAAAAAAATCCTAAAAGAAAAGAAATGAAAGAAAGAACAACCTTCTACAAAACCAAACCTCCAATCTAAGCTGTACATTATACCATGTAACAGTAGAAGGCTCTTGCATTGTGGTTTATTTAATCTTATCTTTGTTTTGGGGTAAGTTATCACAGGTGTGCTGCTATTATGACTTTTTAAATGTGAAATCTGATTCCTATATGCTTTGCACTGTTCTGTGCATTGTACAATGTTTGTTAGTGGACAGTAATTAAAACACACACACACACACACACATTGTTTGTAACCAGTTATGACTGCCAGCAAACATTTTAGTCCTTACAAAAGAAGCTAGACAAATCTTTTTCAGTTCTGATGCCAGCTGATAGGAACGTACAGCATCTCTGACCTCCTTTTGTGCAGCGTGGTTAGTTCATAGAAATGGTGTCAATTTACTTCTGCTACCGAAACTGCAGCATTGATGTACGCCCTGCAATGCTCTTTTTAGCTCTGCCATAGTTGAACTCTGAACTTTCTTGCATTCAATCCCTCTGGTGCCTATAGAGTAGAATCCACCAACAAAATAGGAGTAAACCCTATTGAAAATCTCTGGAGGTTGCATGGCAGCAGTTCATACTGAATTGCACTCTAGGGTAGACCCTTTTCAAGTTCTAGACTTAAATTCTCAGCATTGTGAGAATGAGAATTGCCATGTTAGTAATACAAAACAATCTCCGGGTACTTTTACTCATTGTTCAGCTTCGGTACAGCATGGTCCTTTTCTTCTTTCAGCCACTCACATTTTGGAATAGGTTACAATGAAGAACCTTTTTGTTACAAGCCATCTTTTAAATGGAATGATATTACAGGTAGTCTGGACTGACAACCCCAATTGACGCTAGAACTTCCGTTGTTAGAACTTCCAATCATTAAGTGAGCCATCATATGACTGTGTCCGATTTCACAACCTTTCATTTTTTTGCTGCAGTCATTAAGTAAATCACACATTAAGTGAATCCAGTTTCTCTCACTGATGTTGCTTGATGGAAGGCAGCTGAGAAAGTCACAACTGGCAATCACATGAGCCCAGGACGCTTCAACTGCTGTAAATGCATGTTGGTTATCAAGTACCTGAATTACAATCGCATTGATTGTGTAGGGATGCTGCAATATTTGAAAAGGCAAGAACTAGTCAGAAGTCACTTTTTGAGTGCCATTAGAACTCTTGAATGGTGGCTGGTCATAAGTCAAGAATTACCGAATGCATGATTTTAGTAACACTTGAAAATATCTCTCTTTCAGGCCAGATTTCCACCTAGTTGTAAGCCACTTTTTTTTCAGAAGTGCTGTTCAAATTTGGCTCTTCCTTTCAATGAGCTGACTACAAACTAGGTGATTTCATCTTTGTTTCCGTCAACCCCCTTTTTTAACTGTGCACGTTGAACCAGGAACACTCACATTCTCATGAGTTTTTCCTCAGGTAGGAACAAGCCAAACTTCCTGCTTCAGGCATTGCAGTGAACGAACCATGGACGCCGTATTCTGATTTTGTCAACCTTCCTTTAAAACGAGTTAACCAGTCCATTAAAAACGGTTGCTGTAAACGCTACACAATATCAAAAACCAGCTTATGATGCAATTCTGCAGTATGGAATCACTTCACCAGTTGAAGGTCAATTTTTCCCAACTGGGGTTGAGGGCAGATTAAACACATGCGTGGCTACTGGGGTTTGCAGAGGAATAAACTTTTATTATAGCCTTTTAAAAGGTTAAAAGTGGGTAATCCATGATTGTGATTCAGTGGTTTCAACCATGGACTGTAAAATAGGTGCTTGTCTATGATAGAAGTTCTAGTCATGTCTCTGCCACAAGAGTTCCTGCTGAGCATGTCCCAATAGCAGTTCACTCTGCAGTAATCATATTGACTTTAATTAAACATTTAGACGGTAAATGGTTTATAGGTTGTAGTTTTCTCATTTCATTCCCTGAAATAATGTTCCTTTACTATCTACCTCATTCAATTATTCTGTACACCAGTTCATTTTTTCTCCCTACCGTACTTATAATTCCAGTGTGAGAGGGAGGGGGTCATCCCAATTCCCCCTTTTTTTCCATATGTAGCCAAAAGAATTCCAGATAGTGTTGGTTACATCCAATTTGAGCCTTGTCACGTTTGTGCTATCTTTACCCAGTGATTTACTTTTAGTAAGGATAATCATGGTGAAAATATTTGCAGACAGCTGTCAGACTGCAGCACTATATGCTCATCCAGTAACCTTATATTTTTCTTTATATATTTTGTGAATGTAAACCATGTCTTTAAAGCAAAGAATGAACCAGCAGGTTTAAGGCGGATGATTGGAGGGGGATGGAAAGGGTGAGCAAAAAAGGATGGTAACTCTTAGGCAATGTTTAATGGTTTCTTTTAATGGAAGTAGGGAGCTTGCTTGCTTGTTGAGAGCTAATTACAGGCTTCGTCTAACAGATATCTTGGAAACATTGCCTTTGTCATGTTGGAGAAGACAGCTCTCAAAATCATAATGGGAGCTGAAGGCAGATATTGCTAAGGGCTTTACTCTGAAATGAGGCACTGGAATTATTAGGATAACTTCTCAGCTATCTGGAGATCAGATCCACCAACTTATTATTTTGCTGCTATACTGGCAGATTACCTGCCATGCAGATTTAGAAATGAACTCAATGATTTCATTTGGGTAGGGCTACTTTAGACCACAATCCTTCACCTACTTCTATTTATTTCAATGGGATTTTTTAGCACATCTTTTCCCCTACCAAGCGCTACCAAGCCATTTAGAGTGCTCAAAAATCAGGCACCTGATTACAGGGTGTCTCTTTCCTTGGCATGACAGAAGAATAGAAAGCTGACTTATATCAAGATCAACTCTTGTTCTATCCAGTCGATTGGTTATCTTGGCTAGAGTGGCTCTCCTGGAACTGAGATCTTTCCTGTCATGAGCTAGATATAATCCTATTAAGCAGACCAGGCGTGAAGCTAGGGCATGTTTAAAAAACAGATGCTCAATCACTAAACTTACTTTGATTCCACTTTTAATGCTCAGCTAAAATATGCCCCACATTTTACAACCCCTTTACAAATTGGAGGTGTGTGAATGATTGCTTGGAAGCCAGTTGGCTTAGACTGCAATTACTTCATGGTGGAATCAAAGTTTAAAAGATTCTTACCTCTGCTATGAGAAAGTCTGGGGAAGTTCCTCCATTCAGGTAAAAGTATAATTCATTAAGAGAATGGCCTCTGCTCTTGCTTGGACTCTTTAAAATTCTCAATACTTATGATGGGGCTATATCACCCCATCATAAAAGAGATGGCTAGACCTATGCCTGGAGAGAGATGTGTGAAGGGTCCTTTTGTGACACATATTAGCAGAGAGAAACAGAAGCTTTGGGGATGTAATACTAATACCATGGTTCAGTGCAACATGCATGAGTATACCCAAAGTTCTGCTTTACATGGGCTCTGCTTCTCTTTGGTGCAGTTAAGAAGAGCAGTGTAGGAGTAACTGCTCTTAAACTATCCAGAGTTCTTTGTGAACTTGGAATTTGACAAACTCATGACCAAAGTTCAGTATCCGAAATAGGGCTGTGAAACACTACATATCTTGACACCCTTTGGAAAGTCCTTATTGGAAGTGAAGACTGCGGTAGGCATAGTCATGATGCAAAGCAGGAAAGGCTTTGTCACACATAAGGGCCTAGATAACATTCCCTAAGTGGTAGAGTAGATGATTTGGAAGGACAGGGATATTAATTTTGTAAAAAGATGTTAACCCTAATTCAAGATTTCTAGTAAGGTTTCCATATGTTTCCTGTCTTAAAATGCTGGGAAATTATATCACCAAGTTGAAACAGACAACAATTTTGTTTTCGATTGTCTCCTAACTCACCTTTGGTTAAATTATTAACAATTGGATAGTAGTTGTCCATCAAATGGTGCACTGAAGGTCATGTTTCAATAGTAGAAGGGAAGAGATAAGAGAGCTAAATTTTACTTAATTCAAATTATCATAATAAATGTAATGAATATGATTTTTTTCCAGTTTAACAATTAATCCATTTTAGTGATTAATCCACATTAATCACTAAAATTTCATAACCATTTTTAGATTTATGGGTCAAACTGCAAGCTTCTAGGGGCCATATTTTCTTCTAGTTTTGGGGTTTTGTATTTCTGCTCTAAAGCAAAATTATGATGAATTGGCCTTGGGCTTGGAGTCAGTGGCCTTAATGATCACAAATCATTGAGCAGATGGTCCTTTGAGTCCTTTCTGCAGCCAAGTTGCAAACAGAAGTGCCTTTAGCAATGCCTAGGATTGGGTGTTAAAATGAAACACTGGCTTATATTTATCATGCTAAATGCAGAGATTACTTGAAGGCACAAGAATTGTCATTGTGGATCTTTATTTCATAGGACAAATTCTAAGTGACCATGATTCACTATCAAGTACGATGTCAATTTTATCCTGAGTTTGATATGCTATGGGTAACTAGTGAGTAAACAAATTTTAAGATCTACCAAACTCTTGAATTATCCTGGGAGAATAACTCCTAGCCAGTACATTTCAAGATGTTTTAGCTTTACTGCCTGCATGTCTTAGTTCATTTATTTGCTGCTTTGAATTAATATGCAGCAAGTCTTCCAACCAGAAGTAATAACTCTGGCAATTGTTTAGTGTACTTTCCTTGTTATAGAAAGGAAAGTGAAGCAAACCCCCTTCATCTTATTGAAGATTGCTATCTTTCTATCCTTTGATATTTCTCAGTCTCCTGTTCAATTTTTAAGTTTGTACGTAAGACTGAAATCACTTAAGGAATTATTAAGCTAAGGTAACTTTTCACATAAATGTATCCTTTTTCTATAGTAGTGATAGAAGCCATGGTAGATTGTGACCTTCTCTGAAGAATTCGGTATTGAAGGGCTATAATCTTAAGGAATGTTTACATACTCGGTAAATTAAGTCATCATCAAAATTCCAAGGCACAGCAAAAATGAATTCAGCTTTCTTTCTTTCTTTTTTTTTTACATTCCTGTATTTGGAAAAAAATGCTACTGTTATATACACATTACTTTATGAATGACTTGCATATATATTATGTACTGTATTAATGGATAACCTGGGAGAATAAAGCTACTCAGCAGTGCTAATGGGAGTGAAACCAGAACATGGGAATATGATTTCCCCCTTTTGGGAAGAACCATTTAAAACTTCTTTGAGTTTACATCTGGATACAAATGGGAATTGTTCCATTTCTGCGGTTAGCCAGTAGAAGTATGCTAGGAACAATACTGAGTTCAGTAGAGAAGGGTGGAGCCTGAAATGGACTCTTCAGTAGAAGCGTTCCCAAAATGGCTACATGAAACTTGAAAAAAAGGTCAATTTGAGGCTAGAATACTAGCCTAGAATAAGTTGGAACAATATGCTTCAAGTTTGATTCTGGTTGTTTTAAGTTAAAAAAAATGAATTCAAGATTGTTTGCATATTTCTACAGTACTTTCTCCCAGTGTCTTATCACCTTTCAGGCAAAGGCCTTATTCTCTTTGAATATGAGCAATCCACAGCAAAGAGAGACAAAAGGGACAGAAATGAATCTCATGACCATGTTCCAATGCATTATTTTGAGTTAATATAATGCCTATACCTGGATTTTCCTGTCTCTATTGAGTTCATCATGTAATATTTTACTTGAAAAATGGAGAAACTAGGTAAGAAAAGAACTTTTCCCATTCCATTTCCCCTTCTTCTGAGTTTTTGAATATTCAAAGAAAGCTTGGAAGAACATGAACCATGTCCAAGGTTAAGCACAATCATCCACCATAAAATGAGATGAGAGAACAGTAGGGCCTGATTAGCTGCTGTTCATGCAAACATACATAAAATAAGTTCATGCAGTCCAGTCTTAAGTGAATAGACTCAAGACAAGTGGGATGATAGAACATTTCTGTGCAGTGTGGGATATCTCTATCTTTTCTTTTCTTTTCTCTCATTCTTTCTCTCCCTTTTTAAAATGCATGGAAATTTATCTGCACAGTGCATACATCTGAATACCCCAAATATTTCTAGGTTTCTGAAATAATTGATACAGCTCATGGGTGCCTTTTAAATCACATTTGTTTTCCTTTCAGTTGCCAAATGACGAACTCATCCTTAATGGGGTCAGAGGTGGTTTATATTGTAATGTTCAGATAACATTGTAAAACTTTTATATCAATGTTATGAGATTTCATCATTTACCAAATCTGTCTGTAGTTTTATACAGGTGTTGTTCAATATTGTGGTGTATGTGCTGTGCACATTTAAATGCATAATAAATAGATACATGTTTACAATGGACATTGTGCATTTGATTGATGTTCTTTCATCAACACTTGGGGAAAATATTATTATTTTGAACTTCAAAAATATTTAATACTCTTGTACGGTTGTTTTACTTTGTATAGAATCCAATGCGTGCTCATTCAAAAGCCAGTTTGAATGGAATTAGTGGAATTAGTCTAATTGTAAATACATTTACCCCTTATTGTAAGTAGACATGCCTGCACTGTTGGTTTCTAAAATGAGTCC
Organism: Tropidonophis doriae; assembly: GCA_026931265.2. Lineage (NCBI taxonomy): Eukaryota > Metazoa > Chordata > Lepidosauria > Squamata > Natricidae > Tropidonophis > Tropidonophis doriae. Next base: position 1,675 of record JAPKID020007418.1, on the reverse strand, counting down.
CAGAATTATCCTATGCATACTTATTCAGTAGGTCCTTTTGTTTAATGCAGAAAGGTAGGTACAATATGGCATTCCATGTGTCTCTGCATATAATCATGGTGGCCACATGACCATGGAAGTGTCTTCAGACAATGCTCCCTAGAGCTGGACATGACTGGACAGGGGAAACCTTTGCCTTTACGTTTACATACAGTTTATAACACAAAGCTTTGCACTACTATAAGGAACACTGTAATATTCTCTCACCTTTTTCTGCTTTGCTATTTCCTTGGTTTAAACTTACAGGTTAGAGTCTGTACTTTTAGGCATTTTACATGATTGACATAGGGCAATATTATAAGTGTAGGGAAGATGGCTAAAGAGTAGCTTTTATCTCAAAATATATGCCATACAAATATTTTTGTAAAAATTATAAAGAGATAGTAACAAATCAATTTCGGAGCTGTGCCATCTTGTTTTAACAAGATTTTCACCTGCATGTAAGCTTGAAAATGAAAGCAATCATTCCACCACCATCCTAAACAAATTGGGTGAAAGCTAAATGTGAAATTATTTAGAATCAAAGTACCTTCTGCAAGAAAACGTTAAACCCCTTTCTGAATAACATAGTGTAGCAGTTCATTTAAGTAAATGAATTTGAATTTATTAAGCATCAGCTGAAGCTAAAGCAAGGCACATTATAGGATACCTAATTTCAGAAGCGTTATACTTAAGAACAGGCCTGTCCAACTGGCAGCCCATGGGCTGGATGAGTCACACATAGGCCACACCCACTCCAAAGGCAAAAAACATCATGATACATCACAATGCATCAAATGACATGATCAAGTTTGACACTCATGCTTTAAAACAGTGGTAGTCAACCTGGTCCCTATCACCCACTAGTGGGCATTCCAGCTTTCATGGTGGGTGGTAGGAGTTTTGTCCGATATTGAAGCACTTTCCTTTTTTAAATTTAATTGACTTCTCTATTTTATAAATCACCATTACTGTGGAATCAGTGGGCAGTTAGAAAGTTTTACTACTAACAGAGATACAAAAGTGGGCGGTAGGTATAAAAAGGTTTTCTACCCCTGCTTTTTCTGCCCTCAAGTCAGTCTTTCTTCCTGATAACTATATCAACAAGTCCCAACTTTCTTGATTGACAATGTATTTGCTGTTGCTTTCTTCCTAGGGCAGTGGTTGGCAAACCACGGCTCGCTAGCCACATGTGGCTCTTTGGCCCCTTGAGTGTGGCTCTTCCACTGTGCCCCCTCACATTCCTTGTCTTCTGGCCATGGCCCCACTCATGGAAAACATAGGCATGTGCCGTGCAATTACAGCCCAGAGCAGGACCAAAGCTCCTCTCCCAACTGGTTCTTCCTTGCTCAGAGGGCTTTGGAAGGAAACTTCTGCAGTCTCCAAGGCTGTAATTGTATGGGCTATGTTTTCTGGGAAGATGAGAAACATGAGGGGGATCCCTCCCCTCCACCCCGCAGATGGGCTCCGGACCAGTGGAGCCTCATTCTTCTTTTTAGCCAGGCAATCTTTAACCAGGCAATCTTCAGCTGCTGCACAAGCCCACGGGCACACGCTGCTTTCTTCTCTCTCATAGCTGCCTGGTTAAAAAGAAGGACGAGGCTCCGCTGGTCTGGAGCCCCTCCACGGGGGGGGGGGGGGAATCCCCCTCGCGTTA
>JAPKID020007417.1:0-10279 GCA_026931265.2 Tropidonophis doriae | reverse complement strand
CCGCCCTTCTCCCTTTCGGGACTCAGGGCGGTGTACAGGCAATAATAAAAATCAATAGTATAAAACATAAAATACGTTAAAAATATATTAAATGATTAGCCTGTCCTAAAACCCCTTCTAAAAACAATTAAAACTACGCCAGGCCGGCCACATGAAATACCAGTAGTAGATAAGGTTTCTGCAGGCCAAGGCTAAACTCTTATGATACAGGGACCATGAAGCATTCAAAAAGACCCCTCCTAACTGGAAACTGTTTAAAAACAACCTGGAGATTTTCTGGATTTTAGGAAATCTCACCAGAGATTGATTACACTTCCTGGCAAAGTCACTGGATATGTTTGATCCCCGATGGGCCCTACAGCTACATAGCTTCAGATGTTTTCCAAGCCTCTTTTTAAATCCACACGTCACAGAGATTTCTTGAGCTTATGTGCCGGGTTGGGTGATGATAAAAAAGATGTTGAGGATATGATTCTGTAGTGGCATGTCTAACATGTGCCTGTTCATTCAGCCAAGCTTCCATTCAAGCAGGCAGCTGATTACCTCGATCCAGGATTTTTTATTTTGTATATTTAGTTTTCACAACATGTTTGTGTTGCCCCAATTGATTGACTCAGTGCCAGTATAACATTCACATAACCTAACTAAAAATATATATATATCAGCCAGTCACCATCAACTTAATTAATTAATTACTGGTAATTGATTTTTCAGGTGGAATATCCTTTCTGTATTGGTATTGTCTCTCCCACTCCCCTATTTTTATTATGCCACACACTAGGAGCCCCTAATTTTGGAAAATCCATGGTCCACGTATACAATTCTGAAGGTGGTGTTTGTATGCATTGCCTCAACATAGATCCTACCGTGGCAGTTCTATCAACATCCTGGGCTGTAGCCACCCATAGTTTTAGTTTGTAAAAGTGCTTCTGGAGGTTTGATTGAAGTCATTGAAAACTCGGGTTATTCTTGAGGCTAGTGCTTTGCTTCACAACATCCCAGCATTCATCCAACATTCATTTTTTTAAAAAAATTAAAATTACTGAGGAAAAAAGAAAATGAGGTAGGGCAGAAAGGCTGGTTGTCTCCAAGAAACATTTTAATAGGTGCATTGATGCCCCTCAGGTGCCAGCTGTGACAGAATAAAAATCCTCATGGAAGCACTTGGTGGTGTTTTTTTTCTTTCCTCTATATACCAGTGCTTCTCAACCTTGGCCCACCTGAAGATGTGTGGACTTCAACTCCAGAATTCCCCTGTCAGCTGGCTGGGGAATTCTGGGAGTTGAAATCCACGTATCTTCAGATGGGTCAAGGTTGAGAAGCAATGCGTTATACACATATAGCTCTCCTTAAAATTAAAAAAAAACCTATCTCAAACAACTTCCAACTAGCTTTCTATATCTCAGAGAAAGATGTTTTTGGGAAATGAATTTTTGCTAATATTTTTTGTAGACAGGTGCGTGTGTGTATGTGTGAGTGTGTTGTGGCAAATGCTGTTGAATATTGTCTGAAGCACTACAAGAAAAACACTTCAAGAGACATGGAAGTCAATGTGAAGCACTTCATTTTAAATATTTGAAGCAGTGGTATCCTTTGAAGGGCTTGCAACACTGGTGCTACTCTGGCAGTCTTTTCCTGCATGTTGATGCCCAACCGGTTTGCTTTAGTGGGAAGAAAATTAAGCAATCAGTTGCGCATCTGCAGGTGTTTGGAAAATGGGGAACAACTTCTAAATCAGCTGTGTGAGCTGATTCAGGCAGCTGACTCACTATTTCCCTTTATTTGTTATATTTATGTCTTGCCTTTCCTCTAGAACAGCAGCCCTCAACCTTTGGGGCACTAGGGATCAGTTCCATAGAGAGGGGTTTTCCCATAGACTGGATGGGGCGTACCCAGTTTCTGGCGTGCCGCGGACTAGTGTCGGTCCACGGACTGGGGCTTGGGGACTTGCTCTAGAAGATCAGGAGGCTACACATAGCATCCCTTTTCTAGGTTTTGTTATTGATAGTTTGGACTAAAAGACAGGCATAGGGTAACCCAGTAAGTTTCCATGATTATCATGGATTTTGGGGGCTAATATTTTGGGGTTCTTAGTCACTGCACTATGTGAAATATTTTTGTTTTGCCCAAGGTCTTTCTGAAGGAGAAAGGAAAATAGGTGTGGTAGCACCTCACCAACCATTTCAGGTCATAAGGAACTTTTGAGATTATTATTATTTTTAAACCATAAACACCTTTTTCTTTTTCTTTTTAACCAGACAAAGCCACCAACCCCTTGAACAGACAGGAAGATTGGGAGTATATTATTGGCTTCTGTGATCAGATCAACAAGGAACTCGAAGGGTTCGTATCCAAAACTATCCAGACTGCATCATGAGGCTCTATTGAAGAAGGGATTCTTTGGAAAGCTGCAGGATTTGATCCTTAGTTTAATACAGTTCATGTCATAAGTAATACTTGGATTTTGATAGATATTAATAGAGGTAATCATTGACTTACAACCATTAGTTTAGCAATCATTCATAGTTAGAATGGCATTGAAAAAAGTGACTAATGACTAGTCCTTGCTTTTAAAGCTGTCATAGCACACCATGGTCACGTGATAAAAATTTGGGTGCATGGCAATTGGCATGTATTTATGACGGTTGCAGCATTCTGGGATCCTATGATCACCATTTGTGTCCTTCCCAGCTGGCTAGAATTAATGGGAGAAACCAGATTTGCTTAACATCTGATGTGATTTGCTTAACAACCGTGGCAAAAAAAACCGATTGTGAAAACAGGTGCAAGTCATTTAATAGTCACTTTGCTTATTAACAATGGAAATTCTAGTCCCAATTGTGGTTGTAAGTTGAGGACCACATGTCTTTTGCACACTCAAACATGAAAACTGCACAAGGAATATTTTTTTATAGGTTGCATGACAAAGCATCCCAATGAATATGGCTGGGGGTTTTAAATCCAGGGATAAGCTTCAAAACATTATATTTCATTTCATTTCCCATTCTGAAATTGGAATAGCTTTTGGAATATGAAGTATGCTAGTTGCTCTTTTCAAGCATTTCGTTCTCAAAATACTGCAGTGATTCTAAATCTTAGTGGGCATATGGGATTTAAATGTTTATAGAGGAAAAATAGATTTCTGTCAACAAAATGTAATAAATGGTAGCAATTGGAATGACTGGAAAATATTATCTTTCCAATGTTAAGAAAATGAAGGGCGTTAAAACAGCTTTCTCTGGTCCTTCAAGAGTTTGCCTTGGTCCAAGATGGCTGCCTTTTCTTTGCACAATACCTGAGAGCCCTGCCGAAACAATAAGCACAACCCTAGTAGAGAATTTGGAGGCCTTGTTTCGACTGCATCCTTGTCTGTGTCATTTTATAAAACTACATTGGGTTGAGAAGTTGACAAACCAATGATCACTCTGTTGTTTTTGCATCATAAATCTTGGAAGTTCCAGCTTTCTCTTTTCCCCCTCTGAAGTGAGATTTAACGTTTGTATTTAAGAATATTACTTTGAAAATGAGATTGCTGCATATTGCAGGGGAAGCTATGAAAATGAAATATTTTCTATTGTTCTGCATTTCCCAAACCTTAGTGTGAATAAGCAGAAGTATCTGAAATAATCACAGATTGTTTATCCTGTTTAGCCTCAGTACTCTCTCTCTTTTCTATCGTCTCTTATCGTTTTTTTCAGGGACAAAGAACAATGGTCTCCTATCTTTCTCTATAGGTGGTCAGATACTTGGGGAATGCTATTTAAATAAGTAACCTATTTATTTCAGTCCACAGATTGCTGTTAGATTGCTGGCTCATAAAATCCAGTCACCACAGGAATGGGAAGCAGTCCAGGCCTTGACAGTAGGTCTTCCTTACCTCTCTTTTGAAATTCTGGATTTGCATGCAGATTAGTATCTTCATGAAGTAGAACTATCAATGGTGCTACAAAGAGTTATTTAGATTAAGGGAAATTGTCTCATCGAATCATAAACCTCTTCTTTAGCAAACTTTAGATTAATTTTCTTATTGTATTTCTCTCTAGCTCTTTAACTATGGAACCAGATTTAAATACTGGCTTCACATACGAGAAAATGTATAGGATTGGACTATGTTTGCCTTAACATCTTGCTTACAAAAAGTTTTTACTCTTTATGATTTTGAAGTAAAGTATAAGAATATACAATTGTGGTTATGTCTAAAGTCACTGACTTGGCACTAGCTAGGAAAGAATATCAGCACCTGAACAACTATCTATTAAGTCTTGTGGGCTGATATGAATTCAGTCCTGTTTCTTAAATGCACAAGCTAGAAGGTCAAAAGTCAGTTCTTCCAGATGTAAAATGCATGTTTTCCAGAGATGTAATGCATTAAAATGGTTTAATAATGTCTAATTGGTGTCTTCATTTCATATTGTGTGACTTAAGTTCCATAACATGCTTAGCTAGTGCAGTGAAGTTGAATCACTGTTTATATGGTAATATCAAAAAGTAGTCTTCTGATCTAGTAAATCAACTCTGAATGGGTTACTTACTCTATTTTTTGGAATTAGATTATTTCTAATGACATGTTGAATCTTCCACCTAGTTAGCTAATATTACTCCATCCATATTATTAACTCTTTTAGTGTCTACAACTGAGGATTCTGATAAAATGGGATTTCTCCGGGCACTTCAATTCTTACAGGTCCATGAACGCTTCTTATGGCAATATCAAAATGTCATTTCACACTGCCTTCTCTGCAAGCTGCTGGTTGGAGGGAAAAAGTCAATATTAGATTTAGAAGAGGTGGGAAAAGGTATTGATTTATTTAAAGCTATTAGCAAGGGGAATATATTTCCATGCACACTATCTTTGGTCCTCTTAACAAGGAGGTTCCAAACAGATTATCTGAATGGGATTTCCAGAAAAAAACATGATCCACTTTTGTCTTACATGAAACCTTGATGGTATAAGTACCATTGGGTGATTTCATAGATAGGCTGTGACTTTTTGGAGATAAATTGGAGGACTTCTATCAGGTAGGCCATTCCTGATATCTCACGTCTGTTTGCTTGACTTTCAGGTGCTAGAAGCTTGTATGAAAAACTGTGGGCGCAGATTTCATAGTGAAGTAGGAAAGTTTCGCTTTTTAAATGAGTTAATAAAAGTTGTATCTCCCAAGGTTGGTATTAGTTCTGTTTTCTTAATTTGTATCTGTTCAGTGGGTTGCTCATATCCCCAAACTTAGTATTTTCAGGCACATCCTTCAAAGATGTATCAGGCTGTAAATATTTGAATTGCACCTACACTTTAAAAGTGCTTCACCATATTTGAGCCATTTTAAGTATGTAACACACAACTTGGTAGGTAGAGGGGTATTGCAGAGATAGGGCTTCCTGCCTAGGCAGGGAATTGACCTCCAAGGTCCCTTCCAACTGTGCTATTGTATTATTGTATATGGATCATTCAAAAAGAATATGTGCAATTCAGATAATTAAAGGATTTTACACCTATGTGTTTTAACCTGGGATTGAGTTCCATTAAATTTAGTGATGCTTATTTCTGACTGGATTTGCCCAGGATTGCCTTGACGAGGTTTAGATATTGATGACATGTTGAATCTTTTGATGCTGCATTAAAATTGTTTGTATGCACAGATGTACACACACACACACAGACACACTTCTCAGTTCACATAAGTTATTCTTGGAAATTTGTTTTGGCTAAGTAGTTGCCAAAACAAATATGATTTCATGATGTACAGTTTCTTAAGCTACTGCATCTGAAGCCAGCAAAAAAAAAAATCATTTGTAATGTAGTTGACCTTAGATAAATCTTATGGTTCGAAAATGATTATTTCATTCAAGGGCAGGAAAACTGAAATCTTTTACCTTCTTGGGCATTCTTGCAGTACTTGGGAGACAGAGTGTCAGAAAAGGTCAAAACCAAAATAATTGAACTGCTGTACAGCTGGACAGTTGCTTTGCCAGATGAGTCCAAAATCAAAGATGCCTACTACATGTTGAAAAGACAAGGTAGAGAATTGTTTCCCATACTGCCTTTTTTTCCTCCTTTGTAGCATAATAGAATTTTGTAATAATGAAATAACAGGCATGCATAGTTATACCATACGTTATATAGCTAGGAACCTTATCTATATGTTATGGAGTAGTACAGAAAATCTTCCCTCCATAAAATGCTGTGGAGTTCTCACTGCTATCATGATGCAGTTTTGGATAGTGTTAATAGCCAATCCACACACAGAATACTAATTACATTTTTGGCCTTTAAATCATCTATTTAGATCAAAATAACCAAGTTAAATGCTTAATCTAATGCAGGCTTCTACTAATACTTCTCTGTAGTAGTAGTAGTAGATTTACAGTTTTTATCACCCCTCTAGTAACATTGTGGATCAGATGACGAAAGTTCTAGTTGTACCAACCAAAGACCATGAAGTTAAGGAAGAGTTAAGGAAGGATAGCAATATCAGATTTCCCCAACAAGAGAATTGTGCTCTGTGCAGATTTCAACTTTCAAAATTCCCCTAGCCAAGCATGACCCAACCAGGCTAGAAAGCAGGAGGCTGTGAGTTCAGGTCCCGCCTTGGCCATGGAAGCCAGCTGCATGACTTTGGGCTAGTCACTCAGCCCAACCCATCTCACAGGGTGGTTGTTGTGGGGAAAATAGGAAGAAGATGATGTGTTGGATATGTTCACCACCTTGAGGGTGGTGAACATATCAACCTGAGGGTTTTCACACATCTGGAAGGGAACTAGTTTAGGGGAAACTGATCTGGACAAAGAGAAAAACTGTCTTAAAGCAGAAATGTTGTATGATGATGAGTTGCAAAGATTCAAACCCAGTAGTCCATCTGAAGGTGATCTGTCTCCTATTATTGAAAAGCAGGAGGTTAGCAGGAGGTAGGAAGAGAGAAGCAGACTCAAGCCTTTTGGGTACTTTGGTATGACATTCCTGTTGTTTTCTGTTTGTTTTCAGGCATTGTCTTGTCTGATCCTGTTATTCCTGTGGAGAAAACCCTTATTCCCTCTCCGCCACCTCGTCCCAAGAACCCCGTGTTTGATGATGAAGAGAAATCCAAGGTAAACCTGAAGCCTCAGCTATAATAATGTGCAGCAGGCAAGTTCCATTGGGCTGCTTTTCATACAATAGAGCAGTGTTTTTCAACTTCGGCCATTTAATGGCTGACTGGGGTATTCTGGGAACTGAAGTCCACACATCTTCAAGTGGCCAAGGTTGAAAAACGCGGGGATAGAGAACATAAAATTGGGATTTAGTAGCTTTCCTGCTCCCTCTCCATCTGCCGCTTTAAAAATGTTCAAGAGTGAATGTTTCTTATTTCCCATGAATGTTGTAGCACAACAACTCTGATTTTTGGAAGCAATTGCAGATACTTCTGGGTGCATTACAAAATGTCATGCTTCTTGATCTTGCTTGTGTTCTGAGTGTGAGAACATCAGGGGTTGCATTTTTAAGTGTAAAGAAAACCCAGTCAGGTGAAGTGTTCACAAATTATGACCTGTTGTGTGATATAAATCTTATGCTTGTTCTGAACAAGATAGTACGTTTTTCCCTATTTGTGGATAATTTCTCTATTTCTTTGTGAGTGAAGAAAATGTTTCACTTAGGTCATCCTCTGAATTTAGGGCTGAATTTAATGGCTTAGGTTGTTTGCATCATAGTAATTCACATCTTGCAGTTATGTACTATGAATGTGATTTGTTTTTCTTCTAAGGAAGTAAAATGTAGAAGTGGCTGAGTCGAGTCATTAAAAAGTCATCTACATATCTTACTCTAATTTATTTATTTCATACATTAGCAATAGCACTTAGACTCATATACTGCTTCATAGTGCTTTACACCACTCTCTGTAAAGACAGTGTCAGTATATTGCTCCCAACAATCTGAGTCCTCATTTTATCAACCTCATTTTACCAAAGGATGGAAGGCTGAGTTAATCTTGACATGGTCAGAATAGAATTCCTGGAGTAAACAATGAATTAGCCTGCAGTACTGCATTCCAACCACTGGGCCACTATGGCTTTCTTATTTTTTAGCTTGGTTTTTTATTAAAGATAATTCCAAATTGAGTACAATCAAGACAGCCCGATAAAAATATGTGGAATTCAAAACTTAGAATCATTGAAAGTTACAAGCATCTTTTTCTTGTTAGCAAAATCTTGCCTTCGTTTGCTTGTGATAGTTCCAGGCCTCTAGATCCAACATTCTCCAGGAATTATGACACTCCCAAAGTGAATTTGCCAATTCCAGGGCTGACTCTGAAGACTTGGTTGTTCTTTTTGTTAATGAGCTTGGGTACATTCCAACAACTTCAATGGGTTTTGCTGTTGTGTTTATAGGCCACATTTCACCCTAAACAGTATTCCAGAAGGTTGAAATCAGAATGCCAAAAGTCAGAATTTGATGCTTCAAATGTGCATCAGGTGTAGGATTTTTAGGGTTTCTTTAATGAATTTTGCAATAGGAGGGGAAAAAATGAGCCAGTGATTTTATTTACTTATCTTTTCCTTTTTGCAGCTTTTAGCTAAACTGTTGAAAAGCAAAAACCCAGATGATTTACAAGAAGCAAACAAGCTTATTAAATCTATGGTGAAAGAGGTGAGACTGAGCACTTAATAATATTGTAGAGGTGATGATTGCTTGGAATTTGTTTTATAGATTCACATATTTTAGAATCTTTTTAATCCAGGCCATTAGTTACCAGAAAATTAAATGTGCTGACCCTCTAGTAATAATATTTTTGTTTTCCTTATCACCCACGTTCTTATCTCTGTGTGAAATTATATCAGGAGGTTGTGTAACAAATAAGACAAGCTAGTCAATGATTTGTAGCTCCACTCAGCCTCCCAACTCTTAAATTAGAGAGTTAATAGGTTCTATTATCTTCGGTTCCCTGCCTCACTTGTTTACTAATGTCTGTATCATATTACAGAGAGCCAGTTTGGTGTAGTGATTAAGACGCCAGGCTAGGAGACTGTGAGTTCTAGTTCTGCACACAGCCAGCTGGGTGACCACAAGCCAGTCACTCTCAGCTCCAGAAAGGACTCAAACTACTTCTGTAAATCTTGCTAGTTAGTCACCAGGAACCATCATTGGCAACCCTGCCTCCATCATCAAGTGACAAGATAGTTGTGCTTCCATCCGTTGAATCAATCATTTATACCATTATTTCATAACTTGGTACCCTGCAGATATGTTGGACTACAACACTCATTCCCAGCCAGCATGGAATTTTCCTTGCAAAAATATCCCCTCTCCCTTTCCTTTTTGTTATGACACTCTCTCTTGATTAATGTCATGTAGTTTCTTGCTTTTATCTTTGGTTTTACACCCCCTTGCATTTTGTGTAGTATAGTATTTATCCTTTCCTTCTCAAATGTCTTAGCTCTGTGAAAAAATTCTTACCTTAAATAACTAAAAGTGATCTAGACAGATCAGACAAAACTAAAGTTTTCTGCTGTTTGATAAAACTGCTATGAATGGAGTGATTCTTATTTTGTGTGTTAAGATTTGTCTGACTACCTATATAAAATGTTCCTAAAAGCTTTTTTTTAGAACCATGTCGGAACTTTGTAGCCAGAATTCTAGAAATAGTCCTGGGAAATATGTGATCTCTTGAGCTCTTCAATCAGCCTGCCCTGAATTAGAAGGTGAAATATTAAAGAATAAACGTAATTTTAGCTCTTTTGTTTCAAAACTGAAGGATGAGGCACGGATACAGAAAGTAACAAAGCGCATGCATACTTTGGAGGAGGTGAACAACAACGTGAAATTGTTGAATGAGATGTTGATCCACTACAGCAAAGAAGACTCTTCCGAGGCCGATAAAGAGCTCATGAAGGTTGATATGAATCTTTTCCTTATACAATAGCTAGTTCTTGTCATGTGAGAGAGATAAGAGAGGTAAGATCATGTGAGGTGTTAATACCACTTTATTATGCCTTGGTAAGGACACACTTGGAATACTGCATACAGTTTTGGTCGCCACGATGTAGAAAAGACATGGAGACTCTAGAAAGAGTGCAGAAAGAAGCAACAAAGATGATTAGGGGACTGGAGACTAAAACATATGAGGAACAGTTGCAGGAACTGAGTATGTCTAGTTTAATGAAAAGAAGGACTAGAGAAGACATGATAGCAGTATTCCAATATCTCAGGGGTTGCCACAAAGAAGAGAGAATCAAGCTATTCTCCAAGGCACCTGAGGGTAGAACAAGAAGCAATGGGTGGAAACTAATCAAGGAGAGAAGCAACTTA
>JAPKID020007415.1:0-10280 GCA_026931265.2 Tropidonophis doriae | reverse complement strand
TAACTAGCAAGCCCAACTGCCTCTCCAGGCCCCACTTCACGAAGAGGGACTCACAGCCGGTCGTCTGAGGAACAGTGGTCTCGATCGGTCTAAGACTTTCCCTAACCATGATCGCCACCCCCCCCACCCCTGCCAGTGGCCCGCAGCTGATGGAATACACGGAAGCCTGGTGGGCACATATCGACGAGAGGGAGACCCCCCTCCGGGCCCAACCAGGTCTCCGTGATTCCCACCATTGAACTGCCGGCAGCCAGCAGTCAGCAGAAGTAGCCTGCAGTACTGCATTCTAACCACTGCGCCATTACTGCTACTTCATGCTGCAGAAATATTGGAAGGCTACAAATAACATTTCAAATAAATTTGTAAATTGTATAATTGCATAATTTATACTTTTATAAATTGTATATATACATTTACATTTGTTTTGCTTGTCGATCATCTGTAATTGTTTTCCTCTCTCCTTCAGTGGAATTTTTATACTGTGATTTGGCTTCCATGAAGTCCATACATCAATTTGTTAAAGAGTTTAAGTCAAAGAATTTCCCACTTCATATCCTGATCAATAATGGTGAGTTTTATTACTATCATTATTATTTATTTATTTATTTTGGTATCAATGTTCATCTGTTCAAATCCATGATGTTCCTTGAATAAAAATTGTTTATAGCCCTAGAAGCATAATTATGTCACTAGTAGCAATATAACTGCGTTTTTTGAACGAAACCATAAAATTATAATTATTGGAATATGGCCATCTGTGATTGATTAGTATTATAGTTTAGTTTAGTTTTAGTTTTAGTTTTATTAAACTTATATCCCGCTTCCATCTCCACAGAGGGACTCGGGGCGGCATACAGGGAATATTTAAAAAACATAATACAAAAATACAACACATGTTAAAAATAAATAAATTACCCCTGCACTAAAAACCCCATAATTAAAATACCAGATTAAAAATTTAAAACTAGGGACGTAGGGTAGAGTGAGATCAAGTCAGTCCGGCCTGATTGAAGAAATAGGTCTTTAACCTCTGGCGGAACAGGCGAAGGTCGGAGATGGTGTGTATATGGGGAGGAAGGTCGTTCCAGAGGGTGGGGCCCATCACAGAGAAGGCTCTCCCCCTGGGGGTTGCCAGCCGGCATTGCCTGGCTGACGGCACCCGGAGGAGCCCCTCTCTGTGTGAGTGAATCGGTCTGAGGGATGTATGGGACAGGAGCCGGTCACGGAGGTAACTAGGCCCTATGCCATGGAGCACAGCCCTTTCTAAGCAGTTTACAGAGTCAGCATACTGCCCCCAACAATCTGGCTCCTCATTTTACTCACCTCGGAAGGATGGAAGACTGAGTCAACCTTGAGCCTGGTGAGATTTGAACTGCTGAACTGCAGCTAGCAGTCAGATGAAGTACCCTGCAGTTACAGTACTGCACTCTAACCATTGCTCCACCTCGGCTCTTTATCCTTTCCACTATCCCAGATCTTCTGATATAACATGGCCTTGGATTATACTAACTGGCATCTGGGAGATGTTGCTACCAGTCCTGGGAATTTATACCTGAAACGATGCCAGAAGATTTAGGAATGAACTGTATCATAGTATAACTTCCTTTCTCTCAAGTTAAATAGCAAGTGACTGGTCTGTTGCCAAAGGCACTAGATTTTGATGCTGATATAAAAACTAAGCTATGCTCTAATAGCATCTGTGATAGATGACTAAAGGCCAATTCACAAGGCCATTTTGCTGCCATCAGTATGCCTAAGAAGATAGTGTGAATTTTCTGTAAGTGGCAAGAGAATTGATGGGCAACTTATATTTGGCCTTCAAACATCATTCCTTGAAACACAAGCGATTGGAGATATAATACAGTGTTCCACAGCTGTCAAAACTGAGCTTCAACATAATCTCATGAAATAAAGAAGGAGACAAAACGCCTTCGGTCTTTTCTAGAGTTCAAGGTTGATGGCATCTGCCTTAAAGGCAAAATAATGACAGCTAAGATGAATTAATTAGAGTTATTTGTTTTCATAGCCGCCAGGTGATTGTTTCTAATAGAATAATTTATCAACCTTCCAATTGTTGCTAGTTGAAAGACAGTGGCAATTTTGGTTTAGCAATATTCGGACCAATCCCACAAGGGTTTTATTTTCTTGACGTTCCACAATTCTTCAGTCGAATATAATAAGCCTAATAGTCCAGTGCAAAATAAGTCAAACACAAATACATACATGTACAAAACTCTATCTATGTGATCCTGTACAATTCCCCTTAATATATTTTTGGTCACACACATCTTCATGCAGCCCTTGGATTGCTTATCACTGTCACACCTTCCTTCGTGATGATCTTCATGATCAGGCTATTACAATTTATTCACCCAACATTTAAAATAGTCATATATCAAGACTGGTGTGTTTCATGTATGGGGTACTTGAAATGCAGATCTTGCGACATTCTGCTCACTACCATTAGACATGTAGATAATTACCAGCCCAGCATCTTGGCTGACAAAGTTTCATGACTAGAATGAATAGCATCTATATTTTTCCTCCAATCCTCATTGATAGCATAACTAAAAGCCATCATTTCTCCCTTAGGTTACTCTTCTTGGAATGACTTCCCACCCCCACCTCCAGAGGTGTGTCCTTCTCCCAGTTCCATTAAAGAATAGATACCCTGTTTCCCTGAGAATAAGACCTCCCCGGATAATGATACCAATTGGACTTTTGAGCGCATGTGCTAATATAATCCCTCCCCCAAAAATAATCCCTCCCAAAAAATATTGCAACACAGCAGCAGGCATGAGGTGACCATGCTCACTGCCTCCTGAACCTCAAAAATAATAAGACCTCCCTGAAAATAAGGCCAAGTGTTTATTTCAGGGGTCAAAAGAAAATAAGACTCTGTCTTATTTTCGGGGAATCACTGTAGTATTTCCACCATTTCAGGTATCTGTAAAATATATTGACAATATATTTTATAGATAGTCAAATAATTTGACCTGAAATAGAACCTTCCCCTAATTCCAATGTCCCACTCATTTCTATCACTTTTAAAAAATAATAATAAGACAAAGGCAGGCAACAAAATTCGTGAAACTGAAAACCCCCTAAAGCAATAATAATTCTATTGAATTCAATCAAATGTAAAATACCATATAAATGTTCTATGACTGGGGTACAGTTTATATGGATTTCTACTCAATTGAAGGGATAAATGTCACACCGCAAAATGTTCCTCTTACAAAATGTGAATTTTATTAACTTCAACACACGAATGCATTGACATTAAAATTATAAAACACATAACACATTAATACAAATGAGTATATATACATCTTGCTTTTTAGCCAAAAGATTTTATCTTCCTTATCTTTTTACTACCAGATTCATCTACACTTTACTTAATATTTTACCCTTCAGAAAATTTAGAAATTGCAAAGTAGCCTGCACTACTGTAACCCTGAACTCTTCTAGGCCTGCCCAGGCTTGTAAACTGGTGTGACTACACAGAAACACTTCTGTTAAAATCATGATGAGAACTGCTTTGTTTCTCCTTGGCAGAGCAAGCAAAAGCAGGCCTTTGCTGAACATTATATCAATGCAAAGATCTATGCTTTATATTTATTTATGTATTTATATGTATGTATGTATGTATGTATGTATGTATGTATGTATGTATGTATGTATGGCTAATAGATCTATCTTGGTCTCTCTCTAATTTAATTTATTGATCAGCTCATAATACTAACACACATATATACATACATACATACATACATACATACATACATACATATGAATATAGTGTATTATGTAATAGGATAAGGTTTTTCCTATGTAATATAGTTTGGATAAAATATAATTGCAATAGTAATATAGTTATACAATTTGCAAAAGCATATCCAAAGACCATGCTAAAGATAGCTGATTGATTTGATATTGTTTGTATATATTACCTATGGTGTGCCTTTAAAGTAATGTTAAATTATTTTTAGAAGTTCATTAATTGAAAAGTCAAGTGTTGAAATGTTATTGAAATGTTCAATTTCATCAACATGATTAAATGTTTGAATAGGCTCCTCAAGCTAGGCCATATATTGTCCTATTGTCAAGTCTTATCTTTTGATATAAAGCTGAATAAAAATTGACAAATTTCATTATGTCAACTTCTAAAATCTGACACACAAGGATACTTCAAAAGCACATAATCAACATCCTTGCAGTAGTCCAGATCCGTCGGGGTCAGAGACAGGGGGAGGGCAATGAAGTGGTACACCACTGGATTTTTAAAAAGTGTTTCACTGAAATATTCCAAATGGGCATTTCTTTCTGTTTCTATTTCTAAAAAAATA
This sequence comes from Tropidonophis doriae, assembly GCA_026931265.2. Taxonomy (NCBI): domain Eukaryota; kingdom Metazoa; phylum Chordata; class Lepidosauria; order Squamata; family Natricidae; genus Tropidonophis; species Tropidonophis doriae. Next base: position 5,931 of record JAPKID020007415.1, on the reverse strand, counting down.
TTAAAGCTTCTTTCCATTTAGGGAACAGAGCTATGGTGAAGATGAAAACTGGTGAAGCAGGGAAATTTATGGTTTAGCACACTGACAATTTTATTGTAGGTATGCATACATGCATGCACGCGTGCATATATGTATAAAACCCTTCTGTTTTAATACCGGGGCAAGCTTTTAAAAGGAAGATACAAAGTTTGAAATGTGTATGAGAAGTCAACCCTCCATCTCCCACTCTGTATTAAATAGCACTATCTCATTATGATTCTTATTGTTGTTTTATATTAAGTTCTCCTTTAAATGTGTTTTGTTTCACAGAAGTTTCCAGGAAAGAAGGTAGTTTTCTAAAAAGGGTTTGTTATCTTTCCAGTATTTTCCTCTTTCTCTCCTCATTAGCTGAATAATGTATGTTCTGTTCTCAAAATGTATAAAAAGAAAAAAAATCTGCATATATTTTGCAAATATTTTGACATGAGTTACCATGTTTAAATTTGATCTTACTGAATCTTATTTTGATAAAACATGAGGTTCTAGAGAGTTCCTTTCTGAGTTTATTTGTGATCATACTGATATTGATAGTTTCTAATGTATAATTATTAGAATCAAACTCCTGGAGCAAAAAGTTTTCAAACATGTTTTAAACATTTCTGATTTATCTATAAGTGCCAGATGTTGATGATTCAAAAGCATACTTATTACAAATCCTTTCTTTTGCCTCCTGAGTCATGATATCACTCATCTCTCTTATACTGGGTTTGGCATACAGAGTGAACAATGTTTTTTTTTTAACTACCTTGCCTTTCCATGAAAATTTAAACCAACTGTATCTGTCTTTGTGCGTGCATTTGTCTCTGTGTTTGTGTGTGTAAACCAGAAAATTCTGAAGACCATAATAAACACTCTACAAAAATATAGCATTTACAGAGTCATGATATGACTTTCACATGTCTCTCATTTGCTATCAATTGTATGTATGTATGTATGTATGTATGTATGTATGTATGTATGTATGTAGTAAAATATCTAAACAGTTGTAAGGATAAAGTTAAATACCATCAAATAATTATAATATGTTTAATCTTTTTTCAAAAATTGCCTGGAATGTAGAAATTATACAACTTCTCTAAATGAAGCAGATGAAGAAGTGAGCATGGGATCATTCACAAAATAATCTCTTGACTATCAAGGATCAACTTACCTTTTAAAGTTAGCAGCACACTTCATCACCATGATTGAAAAACCTTTGAATGGGACAACTTGTTACAACAACTTGCCATGGCCAACTCACCTCAGGACAACTCGCTGTGGGACAATTCAACAATTCAATGTGACAATTTAAAATAATTAAAAATATTGAAATTTTTGAGATTCAAATTTTATTCTGTCCATCCTTTTGCATCCTTTCTTTAATGATTCTATTCGACTATTTGTCTTGTGGTAAGTTGGCTTACAGCAAGTTGGCCACAGTGATTTGGTTCCAGAGAGTTGTCATAGACGTGAAAAACCTTTGACTTTTCTTGTTGAGCTGTTTCCAGCCTGGCAGTTACAACATCTTTATTTCTCTTGTATTGAACTGACTTATTTTCCTCTCGGATCCTTATCCCCTTTTCTTGTTATTTACACAGTTTTGATCAGAAGTCTGAAGGGTGAGATTCCTTAGCTGCTTAATGTATACTCAGTGCTAGTGCTTAAAAGGCATTGAGTAATAATTATATTAACAAGAAAAACACTGAACACTGAACATTAACAAGAAAAACACCTCTGAACTCTGAACACCCAAATGAAATTTATATTAGGCTTTATTTATTAATTTAAATGTTTTCTAGTATACTGCTGAAACTTAGAATTCTTCATTTTTTAATCCGCTTACAATATTTATGCATCTGGCCTGTTTTGGACTTGGGCTGGAGCTCTTCTAGCTTAAGTGACAGCAAAAAATAAAACAGGTGAACTTGCAAAAAAAAGAGAAGGTAGCTCAGGGAAAGGGAAATAGTAATTTTTAAAATATCTGCCTGGTTTTGAGCCTGTGAGCCTCTGCATGTGAAGCAAATAACTATACACTACTTATAGACACTTCTAATAACAACTGCAGTTAACTTTAGAGAGTAAAACCTGGGGGAAATATAAGAAAGGAATGTTTATTTTAAAGCTGTTTCCTGAAGGTATATAGATATTGATGCTCAACTTTGTAAACAAGCAATATATGTATATAGTAAGACCTATGCAGGAAAATAATTGGCAATTGATTTTCTGGCATGGAAAATTGAAATGGCACAGTGGTGGTGGTAAGAAACATTTTTCTATAGGCAACCCCAATAGCTGGTTAGCCTGGATTGAATACCTAGGAAGTCTCTAATGAAGCATCCCAGTCTCAAGATAATTGTCTTAAACTGGTTCAGAATCCAACAGCATCAGCACAAGACAGGATCACATTATGGTTATGCTCTTTAACTAGGCTCATACATTCAATTAAGCCACAACCTGCTTTTGTTTATGTTATGACTTTTATGAACTAAGCCCTTGAGTGTTGAAATCCATGATTTATGGTACACCCAACAAATTACAAAATCTAACACCATGATTGAATCAACCATGGCTTAGTACAATAAGTAAACTAGTCAAAACCTGTAATTCCAAAGCTCTACAAAAGCTTTGATGGTCAACTAGGCAATCTCTGAAAGTGATTAAAAAGTGAAGTTAATGAACTTAGTGTCCTTAAAAGGCTCCACTGCAGTTGTGAGCTTGATGACTGATCTCTTCATCTCCTAATACTCAATCCATAAATCCAGCCTCCTCATGAAGAACAGCTGTTCAGATGTGGGCCATGTCACCACCTCTCCTTGGCTGGAGAGATTCCAAAGAACCAATCTGTTTACCAGTTCTTCAGTCTTTGCTCTTGTTATCATATCCAGCACCCTAGATATTTGTTTAGCTTGCCATACTTCCACTGGAAGTACTACACTTGTGATTGTTAAGACATTTCCATCCTTTCTCTTGTTCATCATAAAATAGCAGTTGTAAGTAATCATACTGGCATAAAAGTATGGCTATTGCTGTATGAGAAATAGCAAAGCTACTGAACTCAAACTAAGCCATTTTTAGAAACCTAAACATGCATTACTTTTCTATTTATGATTAAGAATTCACCAGTTTAAGAATATGCCGCTGTGAAATCCTACTTTAAAGTATCTACTGTCCCAACTTTCATAAATATTTCAGATAATATTTAAACAAAATGGCAAAAAGCAATGGTGCAACTTTCTTGGATAGTATATGCATTCCAAATATATTGGTATAGAGAACTGTGTGCATTGAGAAGAAAGACTAAAGCTTGGCATTTTAAATAAGCTGAGCCATATAAACAACCAGGACAAATTTAGTTTGTTTTCTTTATATACTGGCAAGAATATCCTGCTGGGTATTTCACCATAATGAACTCCACCTAAATAGTCTGTAAATCTAAAGTGGAGGTCTAATTCAAAGCTGTTCCTTGTTATTTCATCACATCTTTGGCTGAGGAAGCTCTAATTTGATCATTAAGTGACTATAACATGAAGCCAAATGAGAAATTGCCTCCTTGGAGTGCCACAACATATTTTTATGGGCTGAATGCCACATCAACAATTTTGCTAAAGACTTTTGCCCTTTCTATTATGAAATAAGAAATAATTTTTACTTCCATTGAAAAGTGATAAGAAGCCTTTATTTTGTAGGCTAGCTAAAGCTGGAATTATAAATACTGTTAGGCCAACTGAACTGTCAGAGCTGAGAGTCAGTATTACTAGGTTCAAGGTGCTATTCATTGCAAGCTGGCTGGAGAGTGAATTTGTCATTGAGGCTATATTTTAGATTGATTCTGTCTCTATTTCCTAGCCTCAGAAAGGATCTTCTTGATATATTTTACTTTTAATATATAGTGAATACTTAACCACTACATACATATGAACTATACTATGAGTCAAAGGATGCTTCATCCGTTTAGTCAGAGCAAAATTAATAGTTAATAGGCCTATATTTAAATTTATTACCTTCAAATGTATTATTCTCTTAATATTCTCATTGATCTCATGCTAGTCAGCTAAAATACAATTGTATCAATGTATTTCAAAAACTGCAAATAAATGATGTCTAAAGATGTCCTGAATTAACTATTACAATTCTAATGTATCTGTAACAAGTGCAGGCAGTCTATTATTCAGTTTCCATTATTTCTTTTCTATAAGAAGCCTCATTTCCTATCCACTATGCATGCAAGAATAGATATTTGCAAGTATATCTAATGCAGAACCAAAGTAGGAACATCAATTAGAAAAATGGACTTGATTGTATTCTGCCATAGCATCCAGCTTTTGTAGCTCTCAGATACACTGAAATTTTAAGGTCATGTAAGATAAAAGCTCTTTGTGTCTGATGATAATGGACAAAAATAAGACAAGAGCCTGGCTTGATTATTTATGGAATAAATATTCAATATTTCAAGCTGCATTTTGTGTTTGTAGTATTGATTTATGTTTTTTCCCCTGAATGCTTAGATTTGCGAATAGGAAAGCAGTGAGTATAAGGACATGCTTAAAAGATATTTACCATCAAGACTGTTTTATCATAAATCATATATCACTTGATGATACATCTATAACCATTTAGTTAACATGACACCACAGGGTACTTATTTCATGATTTATAATGAATGGAAAAGGATAATCCCTGAAGGGGAATATTTACTGAGAATGGAAAATGGAAGCTTAGGAGGAAAATGCCTGACATTTACTGACACTAAGATTACTGGTGTTGTAACATGTAGTACAGAATATTAGGGTAAAATGTTAAAGCCACTGTCTGGAAGAAGAACAATGCAATTATAAGAGTGGGCCATTTCATATGGCATGTACCAGCCAGTTTGTTGTTGCTAAAACCAACAGACGAAGCATGAACTACAAATAATAGAAACTTTCCTGAGATGCTATTAAAGTGAATAAATTATTCAATGATTTTTGAAATTATACATAAGGTGTGTAAATATTTAAATAAAATTAGATGTTTGATTCGTAAAATTAAATATAATGCATAGAAAAGTGTCACCTTAAAAGTTTTTAAACTGAAATCTATTTAGCAAAGGGCCAATGAGCAAAAAAAATGTGTTCTCACTTTCTTCTTCAATTTTTCTTATGAAAAATTGACTGTATGTGTGAACTCTGAGGCAGAAGTAGATTCATACTATTTATTGTTAATATGTACATAAGTTAATGTAACATTTTTTATTCAGCAACTGCAAGCCAATGCATTGACTGTCCATAAAAGACCTTCCACTGATATGTAATGTCAGTGGAGGCAGTCTTGTTAGCCACTTAATTGGACACCTTAACATATCCTACATCAGGCTGCTTCAGGTTGTAATTCACCTAATTGGTACAAAATGTAGGATCAGGATTATTGTGAAGACTGTCCTGTCAATATAAAATCATACCTAAACTGAAGTTGCTACAGTACATTGATTGCAAGTAGACTTTTAGGCCAAACTCCATGTATTGATCATTAGCTTTAAAACTCTAAATTGTGTAGCAACAATGTGCAGTGGCTCAGTGGCTAAAATGCTGAGCTTGTCAATCTGAAAGGTTCACGTAATGGAGTGAGCTCCCGTTACTTATTCCAGCTTCTCACAACCTAGCAGTTTGAAAGCATGTAAAAATGCAGCTCTGGCTTTTCGGCTTTGAAATGGAGATGAGGATTGCCCCCTAGAGTCGAGAACAACTGCACATATGTTTACCTTTACCTTTAATATGCAGCAAGTAACACCTTGTCAGAATTTAATCTACTAACTGGTCCTGTAATCATGATTGAGCCTGCTGAAAATTCCCTAAATGAGGTTTGTAGGACACTCAGCAGAAAGAAATAGTCTCATTTTATGAAATACTCTATTCTGAAAATTATTTGTAATACCCA
>JAPKID020007414.1:0-10281 GCA_026931265.2 Tropidonophis doriae | reverse complement strand
ACTTGCAACATTCTCTTAAAGTAGCCTTACAATAAAGTGAAATTAGCTCATTTGGTTGTGTTTTCTGCCTGGTTTACTTGGGAAGATTAACACTATTTAAGGCATTACCCAAAAAGGTTCCAGTAAGGAAGACAGTTAGAGGGTAATATGGAGAGGAGGCAGATATGGAAGGATTTTTAATATAAATTCTTTTGTTATACAGTTAGAGAATTAGAATATTTATTAGATTTTGCCCCAAATGATACCAACAAGGGATGCTTCAGATAAAGATCACAGCTCTAACAAACCAAAACCATATTTTCTCTGAAAACTGTAATTACCGAGGATTTTGTGAAACGTTAGGGACAATCCAATGCTCCAGAAAGGTACAATCAGATTGCAAAATCAGCAGCTAGAGTGATGGGACTGAAAGGGTGGACCTTCCCATCAAAGGAAAAGTTGAGGGAGCAATGTATATTGTTTTATGGCATTTTGTTTTATAAAACTGAGATGCAGAAAGCTCTTTTACACACTACAATTCTAAGCTATACACATGACACTCTGGGTGTGAAGCTATTATGTACAGCAGAAGACTGTGTAAAAAAACTGCTAAAAAGTTAAATAATTTTGACTTCGTTTGTTTGCTATGAAATTTATTTGCTGTCTATCTCTCATCCAAGAACTCTGGATGGCAAAATCAAATAAGAAAGTATAGAAAAACATTTAGAATAATCTTGCAACTTGAAGATGTGAGGATGCTTAACTCTCAGGCTTCACAGCGTGAATTCAGAAGAGTATGCTGGCTGGGGAATTCTGGAAATTGAAGTCCTCACATCTTTAAGCTGCCAAGGTGGAGAAACACTGATCAATTGTCACCTACCAAGTTATGAAGGTACAAGGTGTTCTGATCGACGCTTTCCAAGAGCATGAAACAAATTCCTGGACCAGACAAAAAAACCTTTTATTAATTTAATGTGAATTCTGCTCATTCACATCAAGCAAAGTCTTTCAAGGGAGGATTTACAGTCACAGACCTTATCTGGCTTGGAGAGCTGACAGGGCGATATCTGCAAAACTTGGCAAGGAGTCTTTCCCCTTTTGCTCCTCTTTTATTTCCTTTGGGAGGAGCCATTCATCATCCACTTGTGGTCTTACTCCTAAATTTTCCCCTGTTCTTTAGTTGTTCCCTTCATCTGGCAACTCTGCGCATACTGGGAACAAGCTCCAGCTGTTCATCTGCCTCACTGTTGTCTGACTCTGAAGGCAGCTGATAACTGGCATACAGCTCTGGGCCCCCTCTCTGCCTCCGACACAGAGCCCTCATCAGAGCCTTCCCCAGACTTCAGGACCGGCGCATGTTCCTCCCCAACCTCCTCACTGTCCAAATCTGCTGCCAGTTCTGCAGTGTTGTGGCTGGTAGATCACAACACAAGACTCATCTTCATAGCATATAAACTCTTCCCTTCTTTTGGCTAAAGCTGCCTTCCAGTGCTCCTACAAAAAGCCTGTCTTCCCATTGACTTCTTACCAGCAATCTCAGTGATTCCTGGATGTAATTGGGAACTGAGAACAGGAGGCTGGCTTTTGATGCAGGTTTAGAGATTGAAAGCAAGCAAGGCAGGCATATTCATTCATTGGAGAAGAACTGGACAGCCTTTTTTTTTTTTTTGCAATCCATACCATTAAGGTTATCTTAGTTCAATAAATTTATTTCTTTACATAGATAAAAAATCTATTCCCCAAATGTCACTGTCCGAAACGCAAGGGGAAAGCAAAGTCACTGGATCCAAATGCATCCATATAAATAGCTTTGCTGAAATCCAACAGCGTGATAAATATTGAGCTTTGTGAAATATTTGGGAATGATGAGGCTCATGGGGCTCTTTCCCTATATTTGCCCTTATTTCTTGGAGAATTCCTATGGGGATATGTGGGAAGATGCTGCATATGGAAACCTTATTTTTTTTTAAAAAAACAACATGATCTGTCAAGAAAGTCAGATAATGAACTATGAAGATTTGGAACTAAAAACCTGTTTTTACAAAGATGAATGCTTGAATGCTGATTAAAAATCCAAAAGAGAAGAACTAAATTAATCTTAAAGTGAGTATTCAAAGTCTGAAGAAAACCTTAGTTCTTATTTATTTTGTTGCCTATTAAAATTAATAGTGCAGCATTTTCAGCTCAGAATATTAAAGAGAACAAGGAAAAAGTACAAGCGGGGCTCAGAAAGTCGGATATAAAATAAATCATACTTTTGAATTTTTCAAAACTATGTTGTACAGAATGAAAGAGAGCTGATGATATTTCATATGTCAGTTGATGTTTGATGTTCTACTTTAAATTTAGACTGGCACATTGTACAGACTACAGAACTTCATTTAGGAAAAAGTTAACATTTGGAAGGCTGTGTTAGTTTTGTAATTGTCTCTTCAGCCAGGATAATTAAAAAATATCAAAAAATTAGGTCTGGTCATATGGTGCCTTAACTTACGACCAGAAATTTGACTGTTGCATGCCACTTTGCACTTCAAACAATTCTATATAGCTGGAATCCTTTCTTGAAATACTCTGAACAAGATAAAGATAAAGATCCAGTTTCACCTGAAGATGAAGAGCCTGGAAAATCAAATAATATGGCAAGTTTTGAATGATGTTTTGTCCAAGTTGGCCTTGTTAGCCATACACCAGGGGTGTCAAGCTTGATTTTATTGAGGGCTGCATCAGGGTTGTGTTTGACCTTGGGGGGCTGGGGTGGGCATGGCCACAGTGGTCATGGACAGCTCAGCATCACTCATATCAGGGGGGCCTGTGTAGCCTCAAGCACTCTTCCAGTGAAAACAGGCTCCTGAGCTCCGTTTTCAGCTGCGACACCTCCTGCAACCCTCTGTCAATGAAAACGGAACTCAGGAGGGCCACATGCAGCCCTCCCCAGCTTTGTTTTTACTGGCAGAGGCACTGTGGACCAGTTCTTTGTTGTTTCCTGGGTAGACCCATGAGCCAGATCTAAGAACTCCATGGGCCATATCCAGCCTCTGGGCCTTGAATTTGAAACCCCTGCCATATTCCTTCAAATGGGGGATATGACACATCTTGAATTTTTTCATCATAGCAATATTAAGTTGAACAAGATCATTACAGCAAAACCTCACAGATACAGTATGCTGGATAAAATTAAATTTCGGCCTAGATAATATCTTGCCAGAAAATAATCACATTTATTTTAATTCCATAATTGCCTTCAGAAAGATTCTGCACAGCTTTTTTGGCAGCAGGCAGATTTTCAGAGAATTATGGCCAGCAGTGTTGTGGCCTGCCAGTGGCCAGTGGAGCTGGCAGCACATTCAGATAGTGGGTAGGTTGGGGAAGAACAAGGGCCAGTCCTGGAGTCTGGGAAAGGCTCTGATAAGGCTCTTGATCAGGGGCAGAGATGGGGCCAGAGCTGTATGCCATTTATCAGCTGCCTTCAGAGTCAGACATCAGTGAGGCAGATGAACAGCTGGTACCTGGTCCCAGTGTGCACATGAGCAGAGTTGCCAGATGAAGGGAACAGCTAAAGAACAGGGGTCGACTTGGGAGTAAGGTCACAAGTGGACGATTAATGGCTCCACCCAGAGGAAATAAAAGAGGAGTGAAAGGGGAATGGCGTTGCAGGCGACAGTTTGCTTAATTGGTTCGTGACTCTCCAAGACTCCTTGCCAGGTTTTGCAGATATCTCCCTGTCAGCTCTCCAAGCCAGATAAAGTCTGTGACTGTCTTGGAAGACTTTGCTGGATGTAAATGACCACAATTTACAGTAAATTAATAAAAGGGTTTTTTGTCGGGACCAGGAGTTTGCTTCATGCTCTCGGGAAGCCTTGGTCAGAACAAGCAGCTCCTTTTTACTGTTCAACAGTAGCACAATCTGACATCAGTATTGAACTAAGGAGGTCAGCTTCATACGTTCAAAATCACAAGACTTTTAGCCTGAAATTACAATTGATCCGCATAATGAATCCAAGTTTACAGTAGGCTAAAAAAGATTCAGGAGCAGACAAGGTATACAAAATGAAAAACAACAAAGCCTATTCAATAAGCAAAGAAATAAGTCTGCTCGTGAGAGAGACTCATGAATCCTGGATTATATCTGGATATTCACACAATGTAACCATCATTATTTCATCTTAAGGAAATAAATTGCATCCCATCCTATGTGTTCATAAAAGAAGGCAGCAATTACAGTTTCTTTGGCTTGCAAGAACTGAGCTTGCACTGTATGAAGAAAGCATAATCACTGCTTGTAAAGAGGCAATCACATGACCTCCTGCATTCCCACTCAATTAACTATTCTTCAGTATCTCTATTTTTTTCAACACATACTCCTGATCTCTGCATGCTGAAGATGTGTGCTGGAGGACATATGTTTTCCCTATCTATTATAAACAGCCTTGTTTCTTTGTCTTGTTTCAGAATGGATTGACGATGAAATGAGATCTCTTTCTAATTCTTCTTGATGGTGTCACTAAGACTAGGACTATTTTATGGGAAATAAACACCAAAATAAGAAATGCATGGTTTGAGAAGGAGGTTTAGACAAATGGAAAAATGTAGAGGCAACTGTAACTTATACAGAGTAGAGTAGAGTAGAGTAGAGTAGAGTAGAATAGAATAGAATAGAATAGACTAGAATAGAATAGAATAGAATAGAATAGAATAGAATAGAATAGAATAGAATAGCAGAGTTGGAAAGGACATTGGAGGTCTTCTAGTCCTGCTCCCTGCTTAGGCAGGAAACCCTATACCAAAGATGGGTTGCTCCCAGTTCGGCCCGGTTTGGCCGAACCAATAGTGATGGTGCCAGGAGGCTCCCCCCCACCCCCCTGGATGCTTCTGTGCATGCTTCTGCACACAAGCGAACCGGTAGTAAAATCGGTACAAACCCACCACTGCCCTATATCATTTCAGACAAATGGTTATCCATTGTCTTCTTAAAAACTTCCAGTGTTGACAACTTCTGGAGGCAAATTGTTCCGTTGATTAATTGTTCTAACTGTCAGGAAATTTCTCCTTAGTTCTAAGTTGATTCTCTCCTTGGTTAGTTTCCACCCATTGCTTTTTGTCCTACCCTCAGATCAGGGGTGCATTCTGGCCGGCTTTACTGCCGGTTCACTCGTGCATGAGCTGGATGCACACTGCACATACATGCACAATCAATTAAAATTGTTCTGTGCATATGCAGAACTAAAAATCAAGATGGCGGTGGCGGTAACCGGGGAACCATTTTGGGGGTATGGCAGGCCTGGGTCACTGTCGGTTCCAGTGACCCAGGCAGCCATACCACTACTGGTTTGGCCAAACTGGTCCGAACAAGTAGGAACCCACCACTGCCTCAAATGCTTTGGAGTATAGCTTGACTGCCTCTTCTTTGTGGCAGCCCCTGAGATAGTAGAATACTGTTATCAAATAACAAATGATATTATGTACAATTCTGTGACAGCAAGCATAGGATTTTAGACCCATTTACCCGACAATTGTCTAACTCAGAATAAGGCAAGACGAATACATAGAGAAATCAGAATTTGTTTTATTTTGAAGGCTGAAGGAAATGAAAGGGAATGAAACACAGAGCTAAAGGATGGATGAAAGAGGGGAGCTAAATCTAAACTGTAAATAATGTTGACATAGAGACAATGGGACATGTCAGACAAATGAGAGATAAAAAAGAGTAAGGATAAAAGGACTTGGAATAGGTAGAGGATTACAAAAGAAAAAGCAGCCGATTAGAAAGAAAGCAGCAGAATCTGTCTATGCATTTTTCCTCCCTCTGTCTCTTTTCCTTCCCCTCAGGAGAACCTGCATAAACAAGTTCCAGCAGAAGAATGAGATATAAACAATAGAACCTTTCTTCCCAGCGTGTATTTTGCAATTATGTCAGGAAAGTGACTATAAAAATAAAGTCAACATATTTTGGGAAGACAACCATTTGAGTCCATCAATCATCACCTTAAAACACAGTGAGTCAGTTTTTGGATGCCCTTGAGGTTTTTTTTTATTGAAAAAAGTTTATTGGCCAATTTATTTGGTCAATGTTTCAGAGAACATTATTTCTGCCGCCCTTCAATTGCATGTCAAACACTGCTGATCTTGCCATGATGTTACATTCGTCAGCCATTAAAGATGTATTCTCTTTGAAAGAAAAAGCAGAGATTAATGACCCAAAGCAGAAAGATGAATGTATTGTAAAAGAAATCGTAGATTTACAAAGCAAATCAGTATAATGGAAGAAGAAATATTATTATACTTAGATAAGTAATGGACTGAGAAGATTAAGGGAGGAAAAACAAGAAAGTGGTTATTGTAAATGATTGTCTTTTCAATCATCCTCTTTTCAAAAAAAGGGAAAAATTATTTAGATGACTTTGTTCCTTTGCTTTTATACGCATTCTCTCTTTCCTAGCTGTAAAGATATTTATTAATGGATTTCTGAATCACACAAGTAAATTATAACCCACATCTGATTTTTGTCTATTTTAATCTAGAATAGATCAGTAAACAATATTTAAATTCAGCACAGAATTTTTAATTGAGAAATGTTAAATTTAGGGGAATAATCATTTTGATCTTCCACTAATTTCTGAGACCTGGCTTGGTGCAGAACAGAGGTGCCAATTTTGAAGATAGCAATGGCAATGACATTTAGACTTATATACTGCTTTACAGTGCTTTACAGCTCTCTCTACATGGATTACAGAGTCAGCCTATTGCCCTCAACAATCTGGGTCCTCATTTTACCCACCTCGGAAGGATGGAAGACTGAGTGCAACCTTGAGCCTGATGAGATTTGAACTGCTGAACTGCTGGCAGCTGGCAGTCAGCCGAAGTAGCCTGCAGTACTGCATTCTAACCACTGTGCCACCACGGTTGTGACTAGACAGGTTTTGAGTATCTAAAAAAAAAACCAGGACAGGGGTGGTGGAAGTGGCTTTTGTTATCCAGGAAATTCTGCTAGTTTTCAAGGACCCTGCTCTGCAGATAACTGGATATGACACTCTATGCTGGATTCAGGGCGTTAAGGATCAGATGAGATTGCTGCTCCTATAGCAGCTTCTCTGCTACATATCTACCTCAATGGCATCTGTTAGATGCTACAACCAGGTTGGCAATTGGGTTTCTGAGGATTATGGTTTGGGGGGATTTCAGTCTTCCTTTTCTGAGCACACAGATAGAAACATCTGGAAGTTCATGGTCCCCATGGACTTGACCTAGCACATTGAGGGCTTAACTATAGAGGGATGGGGGTGAGTAACATATCAGATCTATTTTTTAAAAATATTGGGTAGTGGCAGAGTGATGCAGAACTAGGAGGGAGGTTACTTTCAGACTCTTGTGGATGGATCACTACTGTTTTTGTAAGCCTTGGGTTTTTTAAAATCTAGTTCAGGGAGGTAAGACTTGTTTGATAAGTCTGTACCAGGCACCTGATTGATCCAGCTGGGTTTCAGAGGAAGGCTGGGATTGTCCCTAAAGTCTTGGTAAATGCATGGAACCAATAGGAAATTGGTGCCTTACAATGGATCCTGCCTGTGTAGATTCTCACAGCTTGTGGACCCCTGAGAAACCCCTTTCATAGAAGCATCAGGAAATGAAACAGTAAGAAAAACATGTGCAAGGTCAACATGAGAATTATTCCTGGGATCTGCCAGACAACATTGATTGCTTGAATTTTCCCAGGGAATTTTGGTTATAGGAAGGAATTCGTTTTGAATTGGACTGGATTTAGGATGACACTGTTTCACGTCGGGTAAGTAAACACACTACAAGCTACCATTGTGCAGAAACCATTTTACTAGGGAGAGTAATACAACAGGAGCAGGAAATGCATCACAGGAACAATAGAGATGAATCCTTGAGTGGCAATGTGATACAGGAAACAACTACATTAGAGACAAAAGTGGGTTACTCTCAGTTGGGCCTGGATCGGGCGAACCTGTAGTAGCAGCAGCGGGAGGCTCCGCCTACTTGCTCAGATGCTTCTGTGTATGCACAGAAACTTCTGTGCATGTGCAGAAGTAGCACGCACACACACATCCAAACCAGTAGTAAAAAAATGGCAACCCATCACTGATTGGAGAGGAAAGATAGAGCTGCATATAATGCAGACATAACACCTGTAACAGACACCTTTGCCTCCTGATCTTAAATTGTTTTTTAGTTTACTCCAATGGAAGAGGGCAGTGGGGGTGACAGTGAGAAACCTATTGTTCTGATCCCTAAGGAAGATTCTTGCAATACCACTTTCTGGCCATTTGCAGAGCTGCGGAGACCAGAGTAGAGGATTCCTGAGTTAATCAGCTCTGTCTTTGGTACAGAGTCACCCTGGTTTGAAATCTGATATTTTACAGATTAGCCAAATAATTGCTGCTTAAGCACCAAATTTTATAAGGCAAGAGCACAAATTGAGGTTTCCGGTTTCCAGCACCAATGGAATGTTATGATCCCAATCACTTGGTTTTACTTGTTTATCTGACTCTGTGAATTAACAAAGCTCTCCTTGGCTCCAGAAAAGCTCCATTTTGGAATACATGCTTCAAAATGGAACATTTTGACACTAGTCAAGAAATCCTTTTGCCTAGACTGAGCACCTGATTTTCAGGCTTCCTACAATCGCTGCAATTTCAGAAACTTGACTGCTGATAGTGTTAAGTGGAATATTCTGCTGAAATTTGCTTTCCCTCAACAAGCTTCCTCTTTTGGTATAACTAAGGTTATTTCTGAATTTAGTAGAGCCATTTCCTGGAAAATTTCCCTGACCTAATTCTCAGAATGTTTGAAAATTTCTGTCAAATTTCTTTGGATGAAGTTTCTGAGCTCTTATGTTTGGAAATAGTGGAAGATACTACTACTTTTGTTACAATGATCTGCTTTACAACTAAAATTTCCAATCTAAAAAAAATCCTACCCCTTGAGATTTACATGTGTTACAACTAAAGATTGTAAATCTTTTCTGTAGGTATCTATCCAGCAACTACAAACCACTTTATAAACTACTGTAAACCACCTTTCTGGATATCAGTCTATATAGAGCATGTTTCTGTATTTTTCTCAAAGCTAGCCTTTATGTAGGAAAGAATTTTATAGTGGTTAGTGAAAACCACAGGCTTCCATTTAGTAAGCTTAAATGGATAGTAAAACCTCAATGCCCGGCCCTGTTTCTGATAACCACAAAGGAACAATTATATCTTTGGAAAGGTCATGTTGCCCATGCATCTTTGCCACCAATAAAACCTAGCCTTGAGCTATTTTTTACTTGCATTGATCCACGCAGCTATTGTAAATCCAATCTGGTTTATGATTTATTACAGGATGAAATCTATGCATTATTTTCCCTGCCATAATAGGATTAGATGATTTCTGGCTGAGTGAAAAAGAAAGTCAATAGTACAAATCTACTCAGCCTGGTAGTCAACAACCACCTTGGGTGTCCCAGCATGACAAATGTGTTCGCTCAGCACGATCTCGTTCTCAACAGAAAGCTCTGGGCCTCTAAAGAGAAGAAAAGCTACCATCAATGGAAGGAATCTATTCCTGCGTTCCTCTGATTTTGGCATGCCAACACACTAATGCAGCCTCTGCTTTCAAACCATTGCTTTATGTCCTCTATACAGATATCTTTAAAGACAATTAGATGAGTTGCTAGGGACAAATTCGTCAATTCACTCACAATCATTTGTATCATCACAAATGGATCCATCATGTTTATGGATCATGACGCCCTACGCACAGTTATGCAAGCTCTTGTCATTTCCATCCTAGACTACTGCAATGCACTCTACATGGGTCTCCCCTTGAGGTGCACCCGGACGCTCCAGTTAGTGCAGAACGCGGCCGTGCGGGGGATCTTGGGAGCACTCCGACATTCCCATATAACACCTCTCCTGCGCGAGCTGCACTGGCTGCCTGTGGCCTTCTGGGTGCACTTCAAGGTTTTGGTGATAATTTTTAAAGCGCTCCATGGCATGGGTCCTGGTTATTTGCAGAACTGCCTCCTGTCACATACCCCCATCCGACCTGTCTGCTCCCACAGAGAGGGCCTCCTCGGGGTGCCGTCCGCTGGACAATGCTGGCTGGCAACTCCCAGGGGAAGAGACTACTCTGTGGTGGATCCAGCCCTCTGGAACAACCTGCCCCCCAACCTTCGTACTATCATGGACCTTCACCTCTTCCGTCGAGCATTAATGACCTATTTTTTTCACTTCTGCAGCTCGACTTTCCCCCCGCTATCCCCCTCCGCGGGGAGGCGGAACCTGGAATGACCAGATGGTT
>JAPKID020007413.1:0-10281 GCA_026931265.2 Tropidonophis doriae | reverse complement strand
GTCTTAAAAGAGCCAACTTTGCAGACCCCTGCTGTATGGCATCACATTTAGGCCCTTTATTAGTCCAAAGCGCATGTGTGGAAGGCTTAGCACGCACACACGCTCACATTTGCGAACTGGTAGGAAAGGTGAATAAATACCACCCCCTGGTCACATGATCACATTTTGGACACTCAGCAACCAACCCATTTCCACTTGATGGTCAAGTGACCATCATTTACAACATTTTTTGTCAGAAACCGACATTTACCGTATTTTTGCCCCCCATCCACAGGAGCACTCTACAAGTCTCCCAAAGCTCTGCATTTTTTTTTTTGCAAAAAACAGCCTATTTCTGCAAAAAATGGGCCATTTTTTGCTTGTTTTTGCCCCTCCCACCCTCCCAAAGCTCTGCATGCCCCCCCCCCTTTTTTTTTTTTTGCAAAAAAACGAGACGTGCAGAGGGTTTGGGAGGCCTGCAGAGTGAAAAACAACTTTTTTAAAAAAAAATCTCTTCAGAATCATGGTGCTTTTTATATTTGAGTGCGTCTTATAGTCCAAAAAATAGGGTATTTCCAATTTCTGGCAAATAATATCCCAAAGCAAACAATGCATTCACTTAACATGGTGTTTGGTTAATGACTAAGGTGGTAAAATTGGATGACACATGATGACTGCTTTACATCCATCACAACTTACAATCAAAACTGCACGCTCAATTACAGTCACAAATTGAGGACTATCTATAAGAATAACGAATGGAATCCTAAATGTTACAGGCCTGATCAATTTGGGCAAATCTCAGATTCCTTGTTGGAATCTTTGTGTTTCTCCATTCTGCATATTTGAGCTTATCGGCTAGAATCCATTAGTTTTCCTCAGAGTGCTACAAAAGAGCAACCAAAGATATTGCATTATGAGTAATACTTTATAAAAAATAGGCCATGCTTTTGTAACTGCAATGCTTTTTAGCCATTCTGAACTGTGGCATTCCCTCCCCTTAAACCTACATTTTAGTTGATTTGTTCATGTCAAGATATTACTTCGGACATACAGCTGATGTGCCAACATAAACATTAAAGGGAGATTAATATTTTGACAGCAAATTATTCTTCTTTCGGGGGGGGGGGGGGAAAGAGGTGGTTGAGCGAGCCTGGAATCAGCAAGCTGTGGCTGTAACTGAACTGCACCAGAAATGATTTATAGGGTTCAGTGATACTAACATCATAAATCTTGCCCTGCACGCAGGTAAAGCCAGCACTATGCCCACTGTGCTCATACTATAAACCATTTTAACGTTTCTGTCAGGGGAGTTAATGCTCATCTCCTGACCACAGAAACGGCATGGAATCTTCAAACAGCAAAAGAAGGGAAGGATGTGGAAATTAACAGATGATAAGCTACATTAAAAACATATTTATTATCTAGTGTAACTCTTAGAAAAGAAAATAAATCTACAGTCAAATATCATTTTAGCAACAAGAGGGCATCACTTATTCAACATTCCCCCAAAGTTTGAACAGCGTTCTTCAACCTGGTGCCCTCCAATTGCGTTGGACTGAAATTGCCATTAATGGGAATTATTATCCATCACACCTTCTCTAGCTGGTGTAGGGTCAATGGAAATTGATTTAGTGGTTGGTTAATATGACCAAACAGAAGAGGACACTGCTATTAGTTTTTAAAAACCCAGTTCATTTTTAATTCAAGCCTTTTCTGTGATTCAACATTCAACTTCCAAAGTTACAAACAAAAATTATTATTATTCATTTTAATTGCAAATATACTACCAAGCCCAAAAGTCAAGTAAACTAAATAAACAGTCAAATAAACAAATAGCTACTTTCTGCATTTGTCAAAGAGCAGCTTTCACAGAAAATTGGGATGTGGGATTTTAGGTGTTTTAGAAAAGAGAATATAATTTTAATAGTTGTTGTGATATAATGAGAGGTTTATTCCAGAGTAATTTAATTAGTAATGATTAGCAAAACAATGACTGTTGATAAATACAAAATATAATGTAGATTTGTTTTCTTTTATTTCTGTTGATATTTTTAGGTTTTTTTAAAAAAAATAAGATTAAATATTGTCTTGTTAATCATGTATGTATAAGAAAAATAAATAAATAAAATACACACACATTTTTAAATCCCTATTGTACAATATGACAAAAATCTCTGGAAAAATGTGATTGTGTTGAATGAAACTTAATTTGTTTCTGGAACTTCAAATATGAAGCCATTAGGATCAATAAAAGTACAAATCTAATTCATCACTCAATGTGGATGTTGGTTAGTAATTGAATTGAAGCCCATGATTTTACTGTTTTTAATAGTAATAATATCTACTGAATTACATGTTTTGTAGAAGGAGTGTTATTATACAGTTCTTATGCTTCTCCTACTCTGCCGAGGGCTCTATTTTACTCTTTCTTCAGCTACACTGAGCTTTGATTTAGACAGCACTGAAGTTAGATAATATTAAACCCTGATCACTGTTGACACTTTAGTCCTACAGTTAGTTAAATATCTTCCTTGATAGCCAGCATTATTGTTTAAAATAAAAATAACATTAGCAGTTATAATTCTGTACATCCTACATATAAGAACTATACTTCATTACATGTTTTAATTAATTAGGTAAAAGTAAATGTTTCCGTTACACATATTTGCTAGTCGTTCCTGATTCTAGGGGGAGGTGCTCATCTCCATTTCAAAGTCAAAGATCCAGTGCTGTCTGAAGACACCTCCATGGTCATGTGGCCGGTATGACTAAACGCTGAAGCCGCACAAAACTTCGTTACCTTCCCACCAAAGGTGATTCCTATTTTTCTATTTGCATTTTTACATGTTTTCAAACTACTAGGTTGGCAGAAGCTGGGACAAGTAACAGGAACTCACTCCGTTACGCGGCGCTAGGAATTCGAACCATCAAACTTCCGACCTTTCTGACCGACAAGCTCAGCGTCTTAGCCACTGAGCCATGCTTCCTTTTTAATTAATTAGAAAGGGGCTATTATGAATAGATGCATCCCCTGCACAACAGACCAATTAACAGCTTCAATGCTGACTGGGGAATTCTGGGAGTTGAAGTCCATACATCTTGAAGTTGCCAAGTTTGAAAAATACTGCTTTAGTTCAAAGCCCAGAGCTTTGAGCTCTGAGATCCTGTTCTAGTTTTGGACCAATTAAAGCTTATCATATTCTTAACTCTTGCTTACACAGAAACATTATGTTAACTATCACAACATGGAATCCTGCTACTGCTGCTGCTGCTGCTACTGCTAATATAATGGCATGTTAATTCCTAGTCACAATGTGTCAGGCGGCAGCAGGAAACTCATCACAAATTCTGAGTCTTTCAAAATCAGTCTCCCAGAAATTGTATGATCTTCCTATTTTGTTGCCTGTGCTTCTGGATGCATGCATGAAAGATGCTTTGTTTATTTTTCTGGCACACAGTTAACTTTAACATGTGATTATTTTAATTGAAGAAAACATCTCTTGACATCCTATGAATCAACATTTGAAGCAAATCATCTCCATTTGCTTAGAGAGAGAGGATGAATGCATTCTAGCCTGTGTCAATCCACACAAATCTCAGTGCTTTCATTTTCATTTCAAAGACATTTGCTTATACAAACAGAATGCAGCAGAAGAGTGTGAAATAGCTCTTCTGGATTTACACTGCAGTATTTTGCTTGGCTAGTTACTTGTATTCCCCTTACAAAGAGCTTTGTAATCATTCCATCTCGACATAATACAAAGTGCATTTTAATGCCTGGTTTGTACTAGACTGCAGGGGTGTCAAACTGGCAGCCCTTCGGGCTGAATGGGTTATATGCAGGCCACACCCAGCTTAGCTTCACCAAAGGAAAAATGTGGTACTAGTGGTGGGATTCAAATAATTTAGCAACCGGTTCTCTGCCCTAATGACCAGCTGGGTAGGCATGATCAGTGAGTGTGAAAGGCAGCACTTGGCTTCCTGCATTCTCCTGGGAGCAACATGGGCCATTCCCCCCACCCAACACCCCATTTTGGACCAAGTAGGCCTCCCCTGCCACCTACTGGGAGCAAAAATGGATTGTAGGGAGGGCACACCGTACTCCTCAGTGCCCCATTTTGAGCCTGGTAGGCCTCCCTGCACTTACCATGGAGCCAAAACGGGGTGCATGGGGACTCCTGAAAGGGGCAAGGTAGGAAGGGGCTGGGCCAGCCAGCAATTTAACAACTGCTTTGCCCAAACCAGCCCAAACTGACTGAATCTCACAACTGTGTGATATGTCACATGATATAGGGGTGAAATTCAGCAGGTTCTGACAGTTCTGGAGAACTGGTAGCAGAAATTTTAAGTAGTTCAGAGAACTGGCAAATACCATCTCTGGCTTGCCCTAGGAGATTTTGCAATATTCTTCCCCCATGAATGGGGAGGAAACAGGGATTTTGCAGTATCCTTTCGCTGCCACGCCCCAAAAGCCACGCCCACAGAACCGGTAGTAAAAGTTTTTGAATTTTACCACTGACGAGATGGCAACATGATGGGGTGAGTTTGGCACCCAAGTACTAGAGGGGGAGCAGCTTATTTTCCCCCAAATCTTTGATGATACCCTTTTTCTCAATTTGTGCTCAAGGACAGATTCTGCAACCCCCAGTACAAATAATCCAGTAAATAAATATTAATTAATTAAAAACCTAATCAACTGATTTTGGGGTTTATATTTTCATGTTATGTTATGAATTGTAAACTGTTTGGAGTCTTGGAGAAATGGAGCCACATCTAAAACAAATGAATGAATGCCAGCTTGTCCTCAGGAAGGTTCAAAAGAGGCCACGATGGAGGAGGGCATCATAGCCACCATCTTCACTTTTTTGAAATTTCTCTCCCCATAGTGAGGACCCCAAAATGAATGACTGAAGGAATAGATCCACCTGCAAATGATCAGGTTGACTGGTTTAGATGAAATTGTGTTTTGCCTTCATTTTTGTTGTTTAGAAGCCAAAAGCAAACAAATAAATATTCCAACATATTTGTTTGTCCTGAAGAACAATTTATTTTCTGTTTAGACCCAAGGTTGCTTGTAATTCCTATTTGTCAATGAAACAAAACTGTGCAGCAACTTTTGGAGAAACACGGAGGGCTATGCCTGCATCTGAAAGAACTGCAGATAGCTCAGAAAGAACTGCTCCCACAACATCGCAGTGGGACAGGATGCTTGATTGCCACACAAGGAGTCATTTTCTCTTAAAACATGTTACCCTTTAAAAAAAAAAAATCAACCAGATTCTTAAAGGTCTAGAGCAGGAGTGTCAAACTCTCAGCCCGCCAGTCGGATGCATCACGAGTTGGCCATGCCCACCCTCAGTTTAGCGAAAGGGGAGAAAGTTGCGATATGTCACATGATGACAATGTGTCATTGTGAGTTTGACATCCCTGGTCTAGAGTGATTATACCAAATAGAAACATGGAGCTGAAGCTCTAATTCTGTACTGTGTAAAGATGAAATAATCCAAAGGTTCAATTCATACAATTCATACAGTCCTTAGTGTTCTCTAAGTTGTTTTCTTGCAAAGATTTCATTACTCAATCTAACATCAATAGGATTCCACAGTTTAACCCTGACTTACAAATATTATCTTCTGCTAAGTGTTGATTTCCTTAATCATGAATTACTAAATACATCTTAGTTGATTCACACACTTACAACCATAAACAAGTGATTGGGTTCACAGAATTATATACCTCGCACAAATAATATTTTAACATAGCCAACCTTATAGTTCTAATATTCTTAAATTGCACAGGCATTAATATGAAAAGAAGCACAACAGAAGAATGCTTGGCTTCATGTTCCATTTCAGGTACCCCCTTTATTCAAAAACAGCATCTTATCCAAATGGCCCCTCATTGTTGAAGCTCTATGTATAAATTTAAATAAGACTTTTGGAAATCTATGATGATATGGTAGAACCATTTTCTCATTTGGCTATCCAAACACTTCTAAAAAAACTTCCATCTTCTCTGGGAATTGCATTCCCTAATCTCACCCACTTCCATTATTTTGGATTATGACTACAGTACTAAAAGCCACACTATAATAGACAGATGGTCAGATGATGGGATTTATTGTCAATACATTGGGAGGTTTTCAGGTCAACAAAGGTGATCTTTGGGTAAATACCTTCAGGTTAGGGAATAGGACCAGCTCTCTCCCTCCCTCCCTCTCTCAACTATGATTTAATCAGTCACACTAGATTTCCCTCTGTCTGGTTCCATCCAGAAATATCTCAATGACCTTTCAGGGGATTTTTTTCCATCAATTGTCTTTGACTTGCACTATGTGAAATGATGATTATGCCCACAGGAATTTCTTCAGAGTGCTTAAGCCCAAAAGAAAAACATAGCGCCAATCCTTCCTCTAGAAGAATACAAACATTTCCTTAAACTTCAGCATCTCAAGGGGGAAATTGACAGAATAAACTTTTCACCCAGAAAGCCAGCACAAGCAGCATTGGAGCTGTGTCCAGCACCTCCTCCCTACATTCTTCTATCATTGATTTATCTACAGTTTTGCCAATAAAAGCAATCGCATTCTCTGATTCCAGCTTTATTACAGCGGAAAAGAGGCCAAAGTCAATGACATTATTGTATGTTTTTATTCATGGGAAGCCAGCAACATTTCAGCTCCTGTGCTTCTGTTACTGTCGGCTTGAACATCTTCTCCCAAAGATCAGTCAAGGGGCCCCAATTTCTAGACACCATAATAGATTTAGTATAAGGATAATGTTATGTCTCTAAAACAATAAGAATGTCCATTATAAAATCATACAATCTCTCATAACCTTTTTTGTCCTGAGAACTTTTCTTTAGTTGCCTCGGACTATGGCACAAACATGCTGGGACCTTTTATTTTTCCTAATGTAGGAAGTTAAAATCCACCCTTCTCCTAAAAAATGAAGTATCCTGGGAAATATTGAAAAAGACAGAATATTATATTGTCCTCGATAAGGAATGCAGAAACATGTTTTTTGGCAGGAAACAGACTCATTCTTAATAGCCCCCACCTTTGTCAATGGGCCATATTCTAAATAACAAAGATCTCCTCCCTTCAGCTCCAGGGTGATGAGGCAGGATAGTATTAGCCCTTTACCCATCTCACCACAGGGCACCTGGGAAGAAGCAATGCTCAAACCAAACCTGGACTCAAAACAGCCTAGAGAGTTGCCTCTGCATGGCCCCATGGGAGTCTGACAACCAATCAGAATACAAGATCAAGATCAAAGCCCAGAGAGGGCATTAAACCAGGAACTTTCAGCATCTCTGTCTCTTTTTCTTCTTCACCCAACATCTGGAAGCATGTGATCCCCCTTTTCTTTGTTCAGGAGCTCAAGCCATGTGATCCTGTCCACCATTAAACCATCTTTCTAAGCAGCTTCCATATATCCAGTGTCTTTTCCCCTACTTGGAACTGAACCCAGAAGGGCATTTCTTCCAACACTAGGATATCGTCAATCAGCCCCAACTAATGAATGAGACAGGCTTAAGATTTCTTAGCTTTGCCAGCATTAAAGTAGCACTTCTCCACTAATTCCTATACCCATCCAAAAAGAGCCATTAAAATCCATTCAATTTTGTCATTCATTGCTTTAAAGAGAAGTCGGGTAACTCATCGTGACTGAAAGAAAGACCGAAGGGGGATTGGCAATCAGGAGTTTGTGTGAGTACTTTTTGTGTGGGTACAATTTTCTGCCTGCTCAAGAATGGGTAGACAGCACTTTCACCAAGCAATGGGGAAAGGGAAATAATTCTGGCTCCCAAGGATTAAAACTCACAATTTCACATGGAAAAATCCAAGTCACAATTTCCCTGACATCTCCAGGTATGGGTAGGAAAGAGTCCTCTTTTTGAAATAGGCAGCCTTGAGTCAGAAGAGACAGGTTTGGCTTCGTGTAATGCAGAAGATCCTTTCAGTGTTCTGGGTTCTTTGCTATCCCAGTTGAAAAAGATTTGAAAATGCATCTGAATGGAGTTAATGGCACAAAAACACTCACTGCTTCCTGCAAAATCTTTTCTCATATTTCCTGCAAAAACTTTTCTCATATTTCCCAAAATTCAACTCTCCATTTGGGCAAAGGATTATTCTTTGCAATGTATAGAATAGAATTTGGATTCAAATTATATAGTTTGGATTGGGCTAGTCGCTAGAGAGACTTTATAGAGAGATTCAATTAGGAAATAAAGAGGGAAAATACGATTCTGCTTTTCAGGCCACATGCATCTCTTGAGAAGTCATAAGAATTTTTAGGTAAGTATATGGCTGTAATAATAATAAAATCACAATCCTTTTACAGGCTGGACCTTGTTATAGCTTAGAGGAGGCTCTGGAGCCAAACAAGTAGTTGTCTCTTGATGAAGCCATGATACTTTTTTCCTAGCATTTCCTGTGCATGTTTGCAGAAATATTTTTGGGATATTTTAGGCAGGATTACTAAAAACGGCTTCCCATATTCAGCAGAATAAGACAGAATGAAGCACTATGCAGGAAGAGGTCAAAAAAGTCAAGACGAAGACCCACCACGATCATGTAATCAAGGCTCATATTTTTATGGCTGTTGTGTATGTGACACATGGCAAAAGGGTCTTTGATCACAGGTTGCAGCTGCCATGTTGACTTTTTTTTTACTCTTCTTGAAAAAGGGAGCAATAGTATGGATGCAGTGCAGTCAGCCAGAGACAGAGCATATTTCTCAGTCCCTATATTGAAGAAAGATTGGAAATGATATAAAATGTAGTCTAATTCAACTAGACTGTGCCTATTTTATGGCCAAAGATTCCCAGGCAGGGGCCCTGGCCTGGTTTGAATGATGGTCTTGCTCAAGAAATAAGCTTTTTCTAGAATCTAGAGAGCACATTGTCCAGCATATATTTTCTTGGAACCTGGAATGGGAGCAGATCTTGAAAAGGTCCATATAGATAAAAATGTTTATGATTTACAATTTTGCTTTACAAAAGAAAATTCAAGAGCAAAACTAAGAAAATAATTTAAAAATTGAAAGGACAGTTTTCTGAAATAACTGACTGTCCTTCGTAATAAAGGGCAAATGATCATTGTAAGCATGTACATAAATGCAGGGATTAGCTAAACTGCAATGGTTGCTGGGAGAAAGCTTTGATGAAGAAATGAAAGATAATTCTTATGACTATGATTGGAATTAAAGCTGTAACTCTGAATTCACATTGAAGCCTGTTAGAGCTGGAAAGTGACACCACAGCACTTGAGCTGAGGAGATGTTGCTCAATATATGGCCCTGGCCAGACACAGACTGAAAACTTCTCAGCCTTAAGTACCTTGAAGTTGTATCCTAAAGGTAATCTTTGTTAACCTCTTTAAATCTTTGTTGATCTCCTTAAAGAAGATCTCTGTCCCTTCTAAGCAGGGGTGGGCTGCTGGGGGTTTGCATGGGTTCGGGCAATCCTCAAACAAAGATTCTGCGTAGTTTGGTGAACCCCCAAATTCCACTTCTGCTGGCCTCACCCCACCCTTCCCAGGAGTCTCCATTCAGCCTGTTTATCATTCCAGGTAAGTGTAGGGCCTGTTTGGAAGCTCAGGGAGGGGGCAAAATGGGCCTACCGGAGGTTCTAAACCAGTTTCCGGCCTCCAGAGGGCCTCCGGAACCCAGGGGAAGCAGTTTTTGCCCACCCAGAGGCTCAAGGAAAGCCTTCAGAGCCTGGGGAGTGTGAAAACACACTTAGTTGGCCTCCTGTGATGCAGAAGGCCAACTAGGCCACACCCGCCATGGCCACGCCTACCCAACAACTGAGCAGAGA
Organism: Tropidonophis doriae; assembly: GCA_026931265.2. NCBI lineage: Eukaryota > Metazoa > Chordata > Lepidosauria > Squamata > Natricidae > Tropidonophis > Tropidonophis doriae. Next base: position 477 of record JAPKID020007413.1, on the reverse strand, counting down.
ACCTGTTGCTGAAATTTTTGAAGGCCACTCCTGCCCCTAAGGTACAGAAGATGGTATTTGTTTATTTATTTGTGTAGAAGCCGTTCCCCGCCATGCATTGCTGTGGCCCAGTCTGGTTAAATGGTCAACCAATCTGTGTGTAGATCTACACCTGCACACAAACACATATTTCTGTATTTCTCCCTCTCTCCCTCTACCTACCTACCTATCGTATTTCTCCCTCTCCCTCTTTATTCCTCTACCTATGTACCTACCTACTGTATTTCTCCCTCTCTCTATCCCTCTACCTACCTACCTACTATATTTCTCCCTCTCTATCCCTCTACCTACCTACCTACCCACCTACTTACCTACTGCATTTGTCCTTCCCTCCCTCTATCCCTATAGCTGCCTACCTATCTACCTACCTATGTCATAAAGGATGACATAATACCTGTGGCCCACTGCTCTCTCTGTATCCATCTACCAACCTTTTTT
>JAPKID020007412.1:0-10281 GCA_026931265.2 Tropidonophis doriae | reverse complement strand
GACTCCGGAATAGATCTCACAACGCTCGGCCTCGGTCCCCAGGCATAACTACCTCCGGTGGAATAGGCCTCAGCGTCAGGTTCGGCTCCGATCTTCCGAGTCCTAACTCCAACACCCATCTCCCAGTTAGAGCCGGGCCTCCATTCGCAAAGCTCGATGTTGCAAGCCGCTGTTCTCCGAGCCCCTTCGCTCTCGGCCTACCAATCCAGGCGACCAAGGCTCTCTGCCGGCTTCCAGGCCCCACGAGGCACCCGGGGGATGCTTCACGCCCCAAAACACCTTCCACGGCCTCCGACGCCACCAATACCTCAATGCCAGTCACCCAAGGGGTCGTCAGACGTCCGCATTGTTGATAAGTCCAGCCGCCAGCGCCCTACACAAAGTCCAAGCGCCCGGCCCGGCAACCGGCCCAACACCGGCGCGGCGACGCTGACAAACTCCTCCCGGCCTTACTCCAGACCGGCACCTTCCAGGCCCTCGTTCCGGGCCGTCACGCCACCCCCGGCGGTCGAACTGACCTAGGTGGAACGTCCGGGGGTTCGCTTACCAGCCCGACCCTCTCAAAGCCAAAAAACGGGCCGGGCCTCGCCCCATTGTAAAGTTCTATCCCTGATCGCTGCGGGCGATCAGAGGCAGCCCGCCATCTTCGCGCAGGCGCACAGATTCTTCTTATAAAAATGAGAAAAAAAAATTCTCATTTTTTTTTCACATTCCAAAACGTTCCTCACCTTTCAAACAAATCAAAGAGACTGCCTTAATTAATTCACTAAAAAGGGGAGTGAGAAATCTATAGTTTTCAACATTCTGTATTTATGCCAGATTAGCATTAAAGATACATTTCTGACATTGCTGTTGTTCCTGCTTCCTTGATCTTGCCCAGATGAAAGAGTTTGACAATTGGCTTAATTCAAAATCGAAGTCTGGTTAAAAACAAATTCCTCTCTGGGATGTGTAATGATCTTTCTAATACTCCTTCTCCTTGTTATTCTGGAGAGGATGTTTCAGAGGCATATGAAACAAGGGTATTCTGCAGGGAATGCAAAGAAGCTATACTGTGATCTTCCCCTTTGATTTCTGAAGAAAATCCATAAATGTTGTTATAAAATCCCTTTATTTATTAAATTAAAGTTCTCTGATGGTCAGCATGCCTTGGCTCTGAGGGAAGATGCTGCCAAGCTAGTAGTCTCACAGGGAAGCAGTAACTCTCATTAGCGACCAGCAAGAGGCTGAACAAAGGCCTATGGTCAAAGAGATACTACAGACAAAAGTAGGGAAGAATAAAATGGTTTCATATCCTTTTTGCCTGTTGAGGACAAGTCAAATAAGTACGATTTCTCTGTGCAGATATTGTGTCACCTGTAATTTATATTTAATGTTCCATCTCCCTGGAGTTCAAGAAAAAGATTCTAGACAAGAAATGGAAATTTGGATGGAGACCAGAGATTCCTAGAGCAGCATACAGAACTGTAACTTCCATTTTTTGTGTGATTATAACTGATGAAAATAGGTGTCAGTGTCTCACTTCATTTTGAAGTGGGAATCACATTAACACTGTGATGCAAATCATAAGGGAACAATAACAGGAAAGTTGCAGGCTCGAATTACTGTGGCATTGTATGGCAGGCAGCTTGGGACATCAGCGCAATTTTCTTCAGGGGGTTCAGATGTACTTTTAGTTCTGCTCATAATATTTTGCAACTCCCTGCCTGGCTTCTGCTCACCTGTAGGGGAGCTGTAGGTTGTCTCATCCTGGAGATGGCTGCGTTGGGTCACCTGTGTACTGCTGGCATCATCTTCTCCCGGCTCCGAGTCTAAGCAAGAGAAAGTACAAGGTGAATAGAGGATCTTGCTAGAGAAGTTGTTGCATATCTTTATCCAGGGTACTCAATCAGATTTATCAGAACTAGACAAAACAGCTATAAAGAGAGTCTATGGGACTCAGATGTCCTTGATAAGATTTTGAAAGTCCAGCTTTTAACACTTTGAAAAATGAGAGGAAAAGACAAATTTCTAACTCTGCATATAATATATATGACAAACATTAACTTGAAAGATCCAAGCATTGCCCGGCAAATCATAATTCTTAGATGTCATAACATTTTTTTTGCTTCTTTTAAATAATTCATTTAGGATTCGAATGGTAACAGTGCTTAGGTATCCAGCCTTTGATTAGGCATACAAAACATTTAATGTGAATTAGATATATACATATTCATATAGACATGATACATATATATCTAAACAAGCATGGAATAAAGGACAAAAATTATTTATTGTTTAGATGGGAAAACAGCATCAAATATATCATTTTTAGAAAGCATTTGGTATTTAAGATGTGTAAAAGTCTATATCAAACAAGCTAGCAGGAATACCTGAAGATAGACAGATATACAAAAATGGATATAAGGACAAATAGATGGAGATCATTGCAATGTGATTTTTTTTTCATTTACAATGTACTGCCAATGATAAAAGATATTTTGGTGGCAAGCTTTCTTCTTAGTTGCTATAGGATTAATGTCAAATTATCCTATAATTTCTCATTTTAATTATTCTCAAAAGTTCTGATATCAATCCAATATGCTCAACTAAAACTATTTTGGAATCTAGTGGTCACAGCTGAAATGTTGGCAGCAAAAAATGTCTGCCTTTATTGAAGAATGTCTAGCTAAATATTGGGAAGCTGACAGAAATGTCAAAATGTATGGAGTATGTTCAATTAAGAATTAGCAGTCCACATTAATTGAATTAAATTGTCTCCTTTATTGATTTTATGTAGACACATTTTCAAAGCCAATTATACATAATTGTTTTTCATTATTATAAATGAACTTTCATATTATTTATTTTGATTGTATTTTCTATTTTCTCCAAGAGTTTTAACAAAGCATGGAGTAGCATCAGAAAGCAAAGTCATTCTGGGAAACAAACCCTACATAAAATAGTATCAGGTAATTCAGCACTCAGAATCTGATTTGGAAAGTTCAAAACTGCCTCCAGGGGTTTTTTTTCAGAATGGAGAAAGTGGCATCATTTTCCATTTGTAAATGTTCCGTGCCTGCTTCCTCATCAGATGATTTACCTTAATGAGGGAAAGGCAGGATAGGTGCAACACTTATGGAATGGTAGTGGCAGGAGCTTGTCATCTCAATGCACCCTGCCAGGAATTGACCTCTGTTATTTTCACTGTGGCATTTCCATTTTTATTTTAAATTTGGCCTTTTTGAAACATTATCCATAAACAGGGAAATGGGTTTAGAACATGAATGAAGGACTTACAATTCATGCTCCAACTTTCAACAACTTGCTCCCCTACTAGGGTCTTTGCATCTCAGATTGACTATGGCTGTGATGGCAAACCTATGGCACGCATGCCCTAAGTGGCACACAAAGTCATGTGACTTGGCACACATGGTGTCACCTATCCCCCTTCCTGTTATTTGGCGCGCATGCATACGCACCAATCCTTCATGCATGCAGCAGAGCCAGAAACTGGAAGAGCTGTCTTCCATTTTCCAACATGAGCATGCGCGCCGGCCAGCTGATTGTTGTGTGTGCATGCTTGCCATTAACCGGAAGACTAACTGGCAGATGTGCATATGTACGCTGGAAACCGTAACTTCATTTTCTGGTATGCACATGCCCACTGGGCAGCTCCTCTTCCGGGTCATGTCCCAGACAAGCATGCACATAGGTGTGTGCTTCCTTTTTGGCGCTCAGTCTGAAATGGTTCGCCATCACTGGACTAGGGAGTCAAACTAGAAAATTAAACTGCAAAGAGCGCAGGGGACATCTCTCCTTGGCAAATATCCTCAGAAGATAGTGCGTGATGAGCATCTCCTGCAGAACTCCAAAACAGTGTATGATCACTAAACAAAACTAAACAAAATCCAAAACTCCAAAACGGGTAAAAGCAGCAGGAAGGAAGTTTTTAGAAGAAAATCTCTAGTCATTTCCCTTCTTCCTGCCTCTGTTCAGATCCAAATCATTACCTTTTCAAGGTTTTTCACAAGGTCAGAGAGCTACTGTAGTCCAGATTAGATATTGCATAACATTTCACTTCTGAAATAAACTGAATCAGAGGACCGGTGGATGATTTAAAAGGCTGTTTTCCCTGCTATTTTTCAGTTCAGGTCCACACTAAAGTTCTTACCTCCATATCAGAGGATGGAGAAATATAAGGGCCATACACATTTTCCATACAATGATTTGGGGTTTTGTTTTGTTTCAGGGATAGAAAAATAAGGAGTAGAAACTCAATGAAGTTATCTCCAACCAATTTTCCTCCAATTCATTGGATCTTTTGTGATATTTTTTTAATTGCATAAAAAGGCCAGAGGAAAATGTCCTGGAACATATATAGCTTGCTTTTTAGACAAGCAGCAATTTCAGAAAACATAAAAACCCTGGTGGGTCCAGGCAACAGTCAGCCCAGCCCAGCATGCTGTGTCACATGCTGCAGTCCACCAGATGAACACGGGAAGCTCACAAAAGAAGCACAGGAAGGGAGCAGGTGTCCTCCACTGTTCTTTATACTATGACACGATTAGCAAGGTGAAAGAGTGTATTTGTTGTTTTTCAGACATGGAATTTGCAAAAATTTTTCCAGAGGTTATGTGCCACATTTTCACTGACCTGATTTTCTGGGATCCCATCCTTAATCAGTGCATGCCTGTTGTATTAATATATGTGAATGTGGAAAATAATTTGGGAGGTGGAGTAACACACTTTTCTTTGTTCTTGTTTGAACTAAACTGCATTTGCTGTTTGATAGCTACTAACCCAGATAGAGAGATATTTTTGGAGTCTCAGAATCCCCCTTTGATTTTATCACCCTGAACTGTTTTATGTGAAGAGCAAATCTGGCCTCTTCACAGCTCCCTCTTGATTCCTAATTTGTTTCTACACAAACTAAAAAGTAAGAATCCCAACTCTAATTCCAGATGAATTCCACATTTTTTCACCTGGAAAATTATCTACTTAATGCTGTTCAGTGCTTTCTGTTCTCTAGTCAGTAACCATACATAAAAACCACTGTCCCTCTATAATGAATTTGTTCAGAAGCCTTTATGAGGGGCTTTGTCAACATCTAACTATACACCTATTAAATAATGCCATTCTTGTTGATTTCATCTTCCTCCCAATCTCAAATAACCTAGAAGGTTATTAGGAAGATTCAGCGCATTCTTTAAAGGCATTTCCTTTCCAAGTTCAAGTTGGGAAAGAAAAAACCACTGTAGATTTCCAGAGGAGAGCCAGAAGAATTATTAAAATGTGGGAATCCAAACTTGAAAAACATATGCCGGTGAATAAACAGCAGTGTCCTGGTATCCCTTTTTTACACAATACTTTTGTATTGTACAAAAATATTTTTTTCTGGAAATTGCGGCCTTCCTCTGTGTCTTTACTGAGCAATGAGAACTCACAATGGGAAAGTTTAAATGACAACTGATAGTCAAGGTGGCAGCAGAAGCCACAGAAGTAAACAGTAGTCAGATCAAGAACAGCAATTATGATACATAGAATAAAAAATTGGAAGAAAAATATATGTCAAGTTGTTCTTTCAACCATTTCCTCTCAAAACCTGATTTTTGTTGATAAAAGAAGGTTAAAAAGAATGCCACATACTCACTGGCTGCAGGCCTCACTGGCTGCAATTGCGCAAGCTGTTTTAACCGTGGTTTATACAGCCAAGCATTCACGTGGAACCATAAGCTACCTATATGAGCTGGATCTTTATAACACACTAAATAAAAATGTAGTTGTATAATATGTAATTAAGTGTATCATGCAAACATAGCATTCATTCATCAGAATCATCAACCTTAAACAATGAAAAAATTTAATGAGGAATTGATACCAAAAGGGTTGGCTGTATATTTACATATACTATATATTATCATAACTTCTTCAGCATAAGAATCATCCTCTCCACATGCCAAAGAATGCATTCAAAACATAATAAAATACTATAAGATAGCAAATTAGGAAAACAGCATGGTTCCTACCGTAACTTTGCTTTCTGCAGGAGCGGAAAACTTCGCTTCCATAGGGGCAGCAAGAAAGAGAGACACACGTCAATGAAGTGTGATTGCCAAACCAGCCCAGGCTTAGAATATCCCGACATATTATGGAATGCAACATATATGTTGTGTAAACCTCAAAGAAATCTCTAATCCTATACGCAGAGAACATTATTAGACCAGCAATGCATATAAATATAACAAGAGAAGGCTCAGGATGCAATGTGCAAAACCCCAGACATGTATTCATATAAGAGAACATGTCTGAAAAATAGAATTTAACAGCTATGCTAATTTCAGAGAAAGGAAAACAAACTGACCGTCCAAAAAGCATGGGCTGAAAGAAGGGGAACTTTGAAAGACATGACCCTAAGAATTGAATGAGTGCTTTAGAGTACCTATTCAAATGTACCTATAGAAATTGCATATTATTCCTTCCCTCACACCATTTCCACCTCTCCCACAGGCTACACCTTCCCTGCTCAAGAAAGTGCCATGCAGATAGCACTTTGAAGAGGCGCTGGCCTCCACATTACTTGGCTAGTGGAATATTTTATGTGCCGACTCAGAAATAAGTTTCACTGATTCAGTGAAACTCTTTGCGAATGGGGATAGGACCACAGCCTAATAAACTTATTAGGTCAAGCCAGATTTCTCCTGTAGTATTTCACTTTCAAAACTGGCCAAACATACTCTATGATGAAATTCATAGGGAGAGCACAAAGGTGAGAAGCAGCCTCTGTATGTGATCTCTAACAACTAATAATGTAAATTCCACTGATTCTGATGACGTGGGTTCTATTTTTAGTCCTTATAGCTAATAACCAGATCTCTCTCCCTCTTTGAAACTGTCTAAGCTAGAAGTGGGAAATTTTTGGCTCTCCAGACACGTTTTAGGGAACAGTGATGTACCTACAGGATTCAGCATGCCCAATTTTGTCTAGAAATTGAATATGGAAGCTAATGTCATTCTGCATAGAAATAAAAAGCACTCATTTTGCTCATAAGGGGGCACAGCACACACACCATCCAATTTCTATAGTATGGAAATATCTTTATTAAGACTCAGATTCTGGAGAGCTCAAAGGCTTGTTCACTATTTTATTACATTTGGAATGGTCCTATTAGACCAATGTTTTCCTAATTGTGATCCGTGAAACTCTTAGGTCCTACTGAAGCTGAACAGATGTTCCTGTTCGTCCCAGATACATTTGCTCCCTGAAGCATCACTATATCATGCCACAAACTAACACATAATTTAATGTGGGTTTAGTGAATTAATTAAATTAATTAACCCATGGATTTATACACACATCCTAAACTACAAAGTCTATGTTCCCCGAAGACTGTTTAGACTGAGGTAAAAATGGGGTTTGCTAAGGGAAGATATTTCACAGTCTTCAAGCCTCAATCTAGAGTCTTCCTAGTCAATCTCTCCCATTAAGAAAGACAGGTGTTAAGAAGAAGAGAGGCTCTGTACTTATAATGGCGATGCGGTAACTACAAGTAACACAATGCATTGTGTCCAAACAATCATGTAAAGGTGCAAAACTGCACCTTCTTTTGCATCTGGCCCCTGGCCACCCTTCTGTTTTCCTCATCCACCCCAAAGGGGACCGAAGGGCAGAAGTAATACAACGCACCATGCGTGAAGCGTCCAAAACGCCGCGAGTGACCGCTTTTCTGCAAAGGAAAAAGAAGAAACAGGTGGAATTACCTCAGGATGGGCAGAACAAGCTGTAGAGACGCACTAGATGTGAAGTGACACAGAAAGGCTCACCCCCAAAAAATAGCCCATTCCCAATGAGAGCCAAATTCAAGTATAAGGGCAACTTCAGGGAGTCAGATAGTTCTGCTTCTAACTTATATCACTTCCCAGCAGGGTCCCTTCCTCATAACAAGTGGAATCACTCTCTAGGCCCTGGGTGAAGCCTTCTTAGGCCTCTTTTTGCTACCATCTTGATGCACCAGTCTTTCTTGGTTGTTGGAATTCCCTCATCCTCATCATTTCAGTCTACTCAGGAGAGTCATCCCAAATTCAGGAAGTGTGAATTTCCACTCAAGTCCTTATCCTCTCTATCCATTTATCTTTCCAAGCACCATGACAGGCACTCTGCACACACAACATCAGGCTTCTCCTGGTAAAAATCACCCTCTCCCTCCGATCACCAGGAAGTTCTCCAAGGGATCTTCATGCAGGAAGCAAGATTGCCAGGCTTCCTATGGAAAAGAATTTCAGCCCTGGCTAGCAACTCCACAGGACTGCTCAAAGGACAAACCACGGGTGCTTTCCATCAGGAAAAGGGCAGATTTTGTAATTCAGGAATAGTGATGGAACAGCACGTATGTGCTTGTAAACACATATTCCTATGCACACACGGGGAGCAGCTCAGGCACAAAGCCACCCACTCCCCAGCTTTCCTGCTGTTCCATCTTCCAGCAAATCTGCTCAGTAACTTGATTTTCCCATGATACTAATGCTGAGGTGAAATAAAATAGAAGTGACAACATCGATCAGTGAGACGTGAGAGGTGGGATACTGATGTCACAGAAAAAGGAACATCCACACAGGCAACTTGCACCCATTACAGTGGTTAATTTTCTCTCTTTTGCATTGGAGTCCATTGGATTCGAAATTGTAGAAGAGCTCTGTTAGTCTATGGTGACAAAAAGAAATCAGGAGCTCAGTAGTTGTCCAACTAACACATTTCATTAAAGGGCATAATCTCTCTCAAAAAAAAAAAGTGGAGAAAAGCTCCTGATTTATTGGATTAGAGAAAATCTCCAATTCTTGCAACTCCAGCCCTAAAAACGAACTGCTCCCAGGACGCAGATGCAATGTCTGATCGGTTCCACTTGGATTTGTATTCTGGTCAAGCCAGTTCGCCCCCCCTGTGACTGGCGCTGGCTGGCAGCCCATGTGCCTCGCCAGGAAGATATATGAACAGACAAGCTCTGGTGGCGATGGATAATTCCTCCATCAAGAAATGAAAATGCAATCAACAGCCATTAACAAGTATCTGGCTAGCATCGCCATAAGTCAAGCACATGGCAGAAGGCACAGTCTGGCTTCAAGATTACAAACGATACTGCTTGTAATTCAAATATTGGAACATTAGAAAACGAGGCATCATCTGGACAATAAAGTTAAATCCATTACATGAGAAACATATTCCAGAGAGCCTGCTCAACTAAGGCAATAGTAAAATGAAATAAAGCAGGGGGAAATTGGCTTGATGGGACAACATGAATGGTGTCATCCTCACGAAAGACAGAAGTGCTTGAGGTTACCTTAAGGCAAATGCTGAATTGACAACTGAATTCACAATCCTGAGAATCTTCCCAGAATTGTGAATCCTAGACATATCTACTAGCAGTGACCACTTCCCTCTCTTTGGAAAGCGACCAACTCAACTCAAGTAATATCATTTTATTTTATTTTATTTTATTTTTTTGCCTAGCAGTATGTGTCAATCCCTTTTCTTCATGATGGTTTGGGGATGCCATCCATCTCAGCATTCCTTGAGATTAACAGCACCTCAGCCTTGTCTGGCTACAGACTGCTTCTGCTCCCGGATCACCTTCCCAAAACTCCAGGTAAAAAGATCTACCCATCATTAGACGTCTAACGGCCAAAAAAGGCGCTTTGGGGGGGAAGCTCTGAAGACCAAGGCGAACGGTCACTCCTGGCGCCCTTCCTTTCCCAGGGCTCCTCTGAAGAGGAAAGAGCACCTAAGATGGTAGAGCAGCCCAGGAGCTCGAAATGGGAAGGCTAACAATCAAAGGGAGGCAAAGTGGGAGCGGGAGGGCGGGCGGTCAACTCCCGGCGGCGCCTCTTTGCCTGTTCGATCCCCGCCTCAGGAGCAACAGGGAGCGACCCCTCCGCCCGGCACGGAGGCCCCGAGTGACGTCCACGCCACGAGAAGCCGCGCTCCAGCCAGGTACTGACGCACGGGACCTGATGACGCAGGTGCTCAGCCTCCGTAACCCCCGGGCTTTGGGCTGGAGAGGGACGGCCTGCCTTGCCTCCTCCGCTTTGGGCATCTGAGGTGCAAAAGCCGGGTCCTGGTCAAGATCCCGGCTTGTTTCTACGCTTCCCAGACCCAGATTGGCCATCAAAACCCGTTGCCACCCCACCCCACCCCACCCCGCCTTCCTAGCAGTGGCGCTCCTGGCGGATGGGCAGAGCGCTACAGCCCATTCCCTGGCACAAACACACACACACACACACGCGGCGCGCACCATGTTGTGGCGAATC
>JAPKID020007411.1:0-10281 GCA_026931265.2 Tropidonophis doriae | reverse complement strand
CTCTCCTTTTCTGCCTTTCGGCTCATCACCAGAGACCATCTAGACAGAAAGCTATGAGTTCCGTTGTGTAATTTTTTAATATGTGTGTTACGTTTTTGAGCTGATCAATAAATAAATCAGGGAGACTAGTATAGACTTTTTGAATAGTTATTTGCAAGCTGCATATTTCCTTTGTCATCAGCAGATGAGGCTGTCGCTTCTATCTGCTTCAACCTCTCTGCAATATTATTGACAGTTCCAGTTTCAATTATTTTTAAAATATAAATCCAATAATTGGGCAATATTCAGAAAACGAAATTTGGGACTTTAATTCCAGCATTTTAAAATGCTCTCAATGTCATGTCTTTTAACTTTGAGAACCAATTTTTTATTTTATCATTTAAAAAACAGATTTTTCTCCTGTGTGCTGCTTGGAGACTCCATGCATTGGTTATAACTTCTGCCTATTAGCCCAGAGGCTGAATTTGAATTGTTTGGACATGTCTCCTTGGCTTGACTGGATCCAGTTCTTAACTCAGCCTAAGCCCAAAGAGAGGTATTTTCACTTACTCTCTAGGTTAATAGACAAAAGTTTGGAATAAATCTATGCTGAAATCTTCAAACAAACAGGAGAACATATATAACATCACCCTTCAGCAAGGACTCCCAAAAACACCATCGGAGCTTCTGAATGGTCGCCCTATAGCTGGTGGTCGTTCTGCGCTAAGCCTTCATCAGGCGGCTTCCTAACCGCGTGCTGGAGATGATCCAGCTAATTGATTGCTTCCCAATTGCACCACTTGCTTTCAAGCGCCAACAATGATTCATTTCAGTACTGGTCATAGCGAGGCAGAAGGAACTCCTTTGGATTCCCGATCTGCTGAATTGCGTTTCCTGCCATTTGAGGCTGTTTTTTGCCACTCCTCGCCATACAACCGTCAGGAGCCGTTTTTAGCCATGTCTCATCATCCGCCATTTAGTGAGGCTGTCAGCTTCAAATTTCTCCATGACGAGACACGGTGCAATTGGAGCCGAGGTGCTGGGGTGCAACGCTAAATGACCTGGCACCTTCTCAGAAGGCTAGCAGCGCCTGAGTCTTGCCACCTTGGCTGATCACCCCGCAGCAGTTCTTCCATCGACCATCATTTTGGGGCCCTCCTTCTGTCAGGACTGTTGTTAACAAAGGCGTCACTGCCATTTAGCAGGGTTCCTTCATTCCAGCAATTTGCTTGCATGGGGGAATCTATTCTGAGCCCTCAGGTTTGCTTGCATAGAGCCTAACAAAGACTTTTGATTAGTTCCATCGCTTGGTTCCCTAGCTGGCCTTTCTATCCAACTGCCCCTTCTTGCAGCCTATCTGACAGCCCTTGGTCGACTGGGGCGCTGCTTGCTCCTGAGGGCCTAATCATCTGTAAGCACAGCTATTATATCTCATATTCCCAGGGTTTCTGTCCAAGTACTTGGTCACATCCCGGGGCTCTAGGTTGTTATACATTGCACCATCTGGCTGCTGTCTTTAATTTGGCCTTTTCATCTTGCTTGAGTACATATGGCTGATAGTGGTTCTGAGCCCGGCAATGTCAAGGCTAAGACCCGGCATTTGTCATGATCCAAGTCCTTATCTTCTGCAGATAAACTTTCCTCCAGACGCTAAAAGGCACTTGAAACACAGTTTGCCAAGGCCTAAAAGGCAGCCGCATTGCTGCCCAGCAAGTCTACAACCGTGCAGGCATCTTCACCGTTGCCAGCCAGCCAGCATCATAATTTATCACCTGATGCACCCTTCCACCTGTGCAGCCAGCCTACTTTGAGGACTCCTTTGCTCCCTTTTACTGCTTTCCTGCTATGGAAGGGACGTGTACTGATTCTCATCTGCAGGCAATTCCATCTATGTCCATTCCCTCTCCTGCTGCTGTGGTCCATCCTTCTGGACACACCAGTTCTTTATTCACATAGGAAATGCGAGATTACATCGCTGAGGCCATTCCTCAGGGCGTAGAGGCTGCCTTTCATCTCAGGTCCAAGTACACTGCTTCTTCTTCTTCTACCATGACTGCCAACAGACAGGAACCACCAGTGGTGGAGAATCGTGACACTGCCCAACAGTCCAACCACAGCAATGATTCCATCTTGGAGAAAAGAGAAGTCAAGTATCAAGAGTTATCAGAAGATGAAGGTTTGGAGCCTGACAAGCCAGCATTCTTGGGCTTGTTCAACCTGACTCTCTTTAAGTCTCTCCTATTCAAAGTTAGGGCCATCACTAATTTGGGGGGAACGGGGGATTCCACTACACCCTGCAAGGAGCCGCAGGACCCAGGTGATCGGCTGGCTGTTCACTGAGCCTGCAGCCACACAGTAATTCACAGTAATTCATTCCATCCCCTAAATTGTTCATTGACATTATTCAGCGTCAATGGGCTTAGTGTAGCTCCTCTGCTGCTCCCAGTGGTATGGATAGGCATTTTTATAGCGTAGCTCCAGAATTGGAGAATCTCCTCCAATGGCCAAAGGTAAATGCCCCAGTAACTGCCTTTACATCCTCGGCTCTCAAACCCTCTGAGGTGGTGGAAGATTTGAAAGGGGAGGATAAAAAGGTGGAAACATCTTTTCGCGAAGCCTATCTAGCTTCAGCTTGGGCAATTAGGACTACCCTTGCCTCCTTCTTTAACAGGACATCTTTGATGTGGCTACTTTAAATTTTGGCCAGAATTCTACCCAAGGACACCAGGCTACACCAGGATCTTAACAAACTGGTGGCAGCTGCTGAGTTCTCGGCCGACACCACCTTGAGTAGGGCCAAGTTTGCTTCTCAGGCTTTGGCTGCTAATGTCATTTCCCTTTGGTTGGCTTGATTAAGACACTGGCAAGCCGACATGAGTTCTAAATAGAGGTTGGCATTGGCTCCCTTTAAGGGAGGCAGCTTATTTGGAGAGGCACTAGATCCAGTCCTTGTGGAAACAAAGGAGAAAAAGAAAGTCTTGCCCTCTAGCACCAAGAAGTCTGACCGCAGCGTGTTTCCCTACCCTTGCCGGCAGCCATTTTGCATAGCTGACACTGGGTTCCTGGCCCACCAGTATCAGTGAAGCTACTCTCAGGGAATTGATTGCTACCACGATAGACGGTTCTTCAGGTATAAGTGCAGGCAGCAACAGCAGCAGTCCTATTTCAGGAGATCCTTCAGAGGATCCAGCAATAGGAAAGTCCAAGTGACTTCCTAAACACTCCCATTGGTGGCCGTCTGCAGTTCTTCATGACTCAGTGGGAGGCAACCACCATAGATGTGGGTTCTGCAGACCATCTGTCTAGGGCTCACCCTGGAATTTGTATCCCCTCCCCCTCCTCACTTAATTTGGTGTTCCATTCCAAACAACTCCCTCAAGAAGGGGTTCATGGAAGCAGAGATTTGTCACTTGATGGATCAAAGCCATAGAACCAGTGTCACTGGGCCACAAGGGAACCGGATTCTATTCCATCATCATCCTGGTTCCCAAGGTCTCAGAAAGGTGGAGAGCCATTCTGAATTTAAAGAGGCTCAACAGGCATAAAGCATACAGGCGCTTCAAGATGCAATCTCTGCAAAAGCAGCTCCAGCAACAACGGGACCAATAGGGGGGTGGGAAATCCATGCAGAGGGAGGAAAACGCATGCATTCTCTACCCCCTCCATTGGAAACGAGGCAGCTGTCAGAAAGAAGAGGGCAGCGCATGCCACGTGGGGTTCTGCAGCAGCCGAAGAATAGGAGGCAAGGATTCGGTTGATGCACAAGCCCACAGGCACACACACTGCCCTCTTCTGTCTGACAGCTGCCTGGTTAAAAAGAAGGACAAGGCTCCTGTTGTCTGGAGCCCATCCACGGGGGCGGGGGGCGGGGTCCCCCTCACGTTCCTTGTCTTCCCAGATAGGCTTCGGAGTCGGAGAGAGACAGATAGACACACAGAGAGAGACAGACAGGGGGAGGGGGGCAGAGACAGATAGAAAGACAGAGACACAGAGAGAGACACACACAGTGAGTGATTGAGTGACTAAGTGAGAGACAGACAGACACACACACACATATAAACATACAGAGTGACAGAGAGAGGAAAGGAGGGGAGACAGACAGAGACACACAGAGAGATAGAGAGATGGAAGAAGAGAAACAGGCAGACAGAGAGAGACACACACAGAGACAGACATAGAAAGAGAGAGACATAAAGAGAAAGATTGATTTTGATTTGATTTATTTTGATTAAAAAAGCAAATTATAAATATAACAGAACAATATTTAAAATCGAATTAAATAATTTACCCTGCGCTAAAAATTTTAAAATCTTAAAACCCTTAACATTATTTTCCTACAATCTCTATTAAAACAATTTAAATTTATACTGCAGCCTAGAATAGGATAGGTTAGGCCAGGCCGGCCTGGTGAACAAAGTGAGCTTTTAACTTTAGGTGGAAGGAGGTCCGTGGTTCTTCTAAGTTCGGGGGGTAGGTCGTTCCAGAGGGTCGGGCCCACCACAGAGAAGGCCCTTCCCCTGGGCGTTGCCTGTTGGCATTGCCTAGTGGACGGCACCCGGAGAAGTCCCTCTCTGTGAGAGCAAACCCGCCGAAGGGATGTATGGGGCAGGATACGATCCCGCAAGTAACTAGGTCCTGTGCCATGGAGCGCTTTAAAGATGATAACCAACACCTTGAAGAGCACCCGAAAGGCCACAGGCAGCCAATGCAGCTCGAGCAGGAGCGGTGTTACGTGAGAGTATCTAGTAACTCCCAAAACTGCCCGTGCGGCCGCATTCTGGACCAGCTGCAGCCCTCGGGTGCACCTCAAGGAGAGCCCCATGTAGAGTGTTACAGTAGTCCAGGTGGGTTGACAACCATTTGTAACCCTCAATTATTAAGAAATAGGATTGAAATGTAATTTTGATTTTAAAAAATTATCTTTGATTTTTATCCTTGCTATACCTGCCCTTTGAATGGTGCTGGATTTCAGATCCTATTATATTTCCCTTATAACCTATCAGGAATTATGGGAGCTGTATTCTAACACTACCAGATTGGAGAGGAGTGTGTTAAATGTTGCATGCAGTTTATGTGGAGCCAAAATCATTGTTACTGCTAAAGGAAAGTCACACCTGAAAGCTATTCCATTTAAAATCTGAAATCTAATTAGCTTGACTAAACCACTTGTGGATCTTTTGCAGATCAGGAAGCATGGACAGCTGGGGAAATTGCAGAGTGATTGAAAGATGGGAAACTGTAAAACAATACAAGCAGCAATTTCCACATTTCACCATAAGCTAAAAAAAAAAAACCCACGAGGAAAAAAAAGTGATATAAATTCTAAAGCATCCTGTAAATTAAATAGAAAATGAGGGATTTATTTTCTAAGGAAATGATATTTTGGGGGAAACTGGAAGGCAGGCCTGAGTGTAATAATATAAGTCAATGATAAAAAGAGATTAAATGGAATAAATGGGTTATGATTACTCAGCCCCTCTTTCATCTGTGCTAGACAACTCAGGGGGCTGGGGGACATCAAAAGAGCCAGAAAGTCTCTCTAAAAGAATATATTCAAATCCAGAATATTTTGTACTATAGAAATGATAGGGAAAAGGCCTTTCCTTGAGTTCAGCATTTCTAAGAGCTGCCTTTCAATGCCCAGCAGTTATGGACAAGCAGTTACTCTACACAAAACCCTTTGAGCTTTGCCAGATTGACTCTTCAGTTCTTCCTGGCAGCATGCCACCAATCTATAAGTGTTTAAAACTGTCCTTGGTAGAGCCATTGGGCAGAGCACAAGAACATTGGCTTCAAAACAATCATAAAGCCTGAATAAAAAAAGCAAACATTTTAAGCCAAATTTGAAGAAACACTCTTTTTTTTAAAAAAAAAAAGGCATAAAAATAACTTACATTAATGTCCTGCCCTCTTCAGACTGAGTATTACAATTGTTCATGCTTTTTCTAAAGACTTCAATTCTGGAAGTCTCTTATTGCTACTCTTGATTGTTTTGTAGAATATAGTATGAGAGATTGTGTAATAGGCAAGTTATCTTCTATATTTGCATAAGGTGATTACTCAGAAAACCCTGATTGAAAAAAATAATCAGGAATGCCGAATGAACCATAAACTCTACCTCCCCATTAAAAACAAAACCATTATGATACCTTTATTTGATAAGTCCTTGTCCCTGTTCCAGAATTTGGAAATATCTCAACAACACCTTCATTTAAAATCAAATATTACTACTTATCTATTGTTGCTAACATTGGTTTGGGTGGACATAGGTTTCCATGCGTATTTATACTCATAAGACACATTCTCTTCCCATTCCTTTATAAAAATATATATTTTAATGGTCTTAAATTGGGATTTTAAAATTTCATGAAATTTCAGCAATCTTACATGAGATTTTTCAGAATTCCAGGTAACGTAACCAAAGTCTGGGAAGATTTTAGAAAAGAATATGAAATATTTTGCCAACTCTTGCAGAAAGTTCATGAGGATCCACTTTGAATCTTCACAGTAACCTTTGATCCAGTCAGTCTGATTGTGTACTGTCATAGCCATTAATAAGATGAGTTGACTAAGTTGGAAGCTCAATAGTTTGTGGGCTTTGTCAAATCAGGGTACTATAATCTTTTTTATATAATCAATAAATTTAACAATATAGTGAAATAATGAAAAATGGCAAAGCGCCTCCAGTCTGTTTCAAAATTTTTGTTTGCTTCTCCTAAAAAAAACTCCAACAACATAAATTTTGGTACACATAATATGTCAGTCCCCACTACTTTGGACAAGTACTGCAGCAGCCAGTTGTGCCAGCTATTTTTGGTCTGTTCTTTTTTCCCTTATCTACCTCTGTCCAATGGCTAAAGTCATTTTGAAGTCTGTTGCCTAGGAGCCGTTAGGCGATTATCAGGGGCAGGTTCTTCTCTATAGGATTTCATCCAATTTGTTGAAAATCCTTCCACAGATCCCACTAGACTATATACAGTAGACCTAGAGGCAAAACTGAAACCTATTTCTTCCTGTAGACATTTATGTGCTTGTTCTCTTGCTTTCACTACTAGATTGCCTTTTTAAAATGTTTTTATTGCTACTTTATCTGGGCTTTTATTCTTTTTTCCTGCATAAGTCCTTAAATTTAAATCTAAATCTAAATCTGCCAGAGTTATTTCTTATGATTGAGATAGCAGACAAATTGATAGATATATAAATAAATTGTTTGGAGGCCATTGGTTACATCAGGGGTGTCAAATTCACGGCCCATGGGCTGGATAAGTCATGTGCTGGCCATACCCCCCATGGTTTAGTGAAGGGGGGAAAGTCCAGATATGTCACATGATCACTATGTGACAATGTGAATTTGATACCGCTGGGTTACATGAATAGTATATTAATAAATACATGTTAATTGTTATGGTTCAGACCAATTAATTAATAAATATATGTTAATCCACTAGTGTGTGCGCGCGCATGTGTGTGTGGTAACACCATTGTTTATTCACACATCCACATACAGTATATTGCAGCTCTGTGGCTATATATTGTTGTTGGCATTATTTGTATTGGAATAGGCTGCTAGAATTACTTTTTTTGGGCTACTGCAAACTAAATAGTTTGTTAACTGCAGTGTCTTGCCAATAAATCCTTTGTACCACACAGCAGCATGATAATAACTACCAGTGTATGGTTTATGTATGGTTATATAAGGCACATAGGTTTCTGTTAGAATTTTCGCTAGATAGCTGAATTACAACCTTTGCCTCTTCCCTCCTTTCTGCTTTCTAAAAACCCAGGAATACGTTGACTTAATTTGTTGATTCAGCAACATTGGCTGCTTATTTGGAATATTTCAAGGGAATTGGTGTATGACTTTCCTTGTGCTTTTTATTTGAAATTCTTCATGAGACATTTCTGTCTGCTTTTGCATGGGAATACTAATACTAAATGTTGACCATTTCCTGTTTTAGCTGGCCTTCAATTAATTTTAGCTGGCTATTTTCTAATGAATAGACCCTTGTGTATAATTCTGTTGGTTAGTGTCTATAAAACATGCAAGCATTTTCGCATTCACTTCTGCAAGTTGTATTAGCACTAGGAGTTTTTCAATAGCCTTATAGCCAGAAATGGCAGTATCTGAGATACAAAAATGTGGTTCACCCTTACTCTGCCTCCTTCTAGTGATGTTTACAGCACAGGTATAGTACCCCTAAATATAAATAATTAATATGGAAGAAGTTGTTAATTTAAATATTCCAGTGAATAGGCCCCTCTATTGCAGCCATTTTATGGTAGTGCCATTACATATTCATAACCATTGTACTCTTATCTTTCTCGACAAACAGCATTATGCAAATTCAGAAAGAGAATAAGCAATAATAAACTGCAAGGTAAGAATAGAAAATTAAACATAGCTACATCTAGTTGACTTCAATAACAATCACTATATATCTCTATATCTATCTTTGCAAATCATCCTTCCTTCTATGATGCCCATACATTTTTCATATATAACTTGCAATCCATTTTTATAATGTAGCACAAGGAGAAACATCTTTCTCTCTCTATTTTTTACTTAAATGAAGATCTGCAATAATGTTACAGTATTTAAGCAATATTTCAGCAGTTTCTTTGGGGAAAAGCATGAGAAAAAACTACCCAGTATTGACATTAGACTGTAAGAATTTGAATGCACCTTCTAGGATCAAAACTGATATAACATCTCTATGTTGAAGTATTTTCTTTGGAACATAAAATGGATGTTATCAATTTGTACTATTGACCCAGTTCTGCTTTTTCACTTCTCAGAAGATATTTTCCTGATTCTGCAGAAACTTGAATGGTGTCAAATCCTTTTTTCTAGAATACTAAAAGGCTTTGTTTCCCATGTACACCTAACAGAAAGAACTCAGGGCTTTACACTCCTTAGCAACAAGGAAATGTTCTGAACTTCTATCTCTTCTTTCTTCCCCTTGTTGCCAAACAAAAGAGATCACACCTCAGCCCATGTAGAATAGACACCTGCAGAAAAAGCAGAGAAGAGGAAACCTGCGCCAACTTCACAAAAGTGGCATTAGCAACCTTAATTAAAGCCACTTAGCCACGCCTTGTTGTGAAATGTTTTCTGCTGAAGGAAACAAACATACATAAAATCCATTCCCTCATCGGAAAATGTAACAACAGAAACTCGAAGGCATCTTTTAAATACGTTCCTAGAGGCATGATGGGAAAGTAGGGCAGAGGTTGACATCTAGTGGCACACAGTTTATGCCACACAGAATATGAACATGCTAACAATGCAACAGGATTGTTGGTTGGTTGGTTGGTTCAGGAAAAAAAAACCTGTGAAGAATTCATAAATAAAGCTCAGTTAATACTATGGGCAAAGCCATTGTAAGTGAAGAATCTGAAACAGTTCAGAGAAGTCTAATAGAGGCAGTTGCTTTTCCAGACCACAATGTGATGTGCATGAGGTTATATCTGTTGGTACACACCTTACAACAGCCTTGTGTGACTTGGTAGCCCTTCAATATATTGGGATTGGCATTTATTGAATTATCACCCCAAGCAGCAATTTTTAGAAAGTGATATCCTAGCATAGCTTGGTTCTGTGCTGGTCCTTTATTTGGAAATAGGATGGCCTATTCTCCTTTACATCCCTTTCTCCCCATTATAGGCAGTCTCTAACTTACAGCCATTCATTTAGCAACTATGGTGATGGTGCTGAAACGATGACTTATGACTGGTCCTCATCCTCACCCAAATTTTTTCCACTATCTTCACAGTCATGTAATCAAA
This sequence comes from Tropidonophis doriae, assembly GCA_026931265.2. NCBI lineage: Eukaryota > Metazoa > Chordata > Lepidosauria > Squamata > Natricidae > Tropidonophis > Tropidonophis doriae. Next base: position 516 of record JAPKID020007411.1, on the reverse strand, counting down.
ATGTAGGCATGTGGCAACCAGAATGTGATGGTTGCAACAACCTGAGGTCAACTGATCACCAGTTGTGACCTTCCTAGGGTGCTTCTAACAAGCATTATCAATGGGAATTTGCTTAATATCCATGTGATTCACTTAATAACCAGGGCAAAAAAAGGTCATAAAATCAGGTACAATTCTTTTAACAAACCCATTGCTTAGCAACAAGTTCCAGTCCCAATTATGATACAATTCAAGGACTATTTATAAAGCTTTGAAATTGTGCAAAAGGGCTCACTTATAAGCACACTTGGTCACAACCAGAAACGCATCTAGGAATAATGGCTTAGTTCAATTTTTCTTGGTCTAACAAATCTAAGATAAATGTTCAGTGAGGATGCCCTTTCTAAATGCAAAGGAACTGTAAAATATAATTTAGAAATATAATTTTATTAAAGTTATCAAAGTATAAAATACAAATGAAAATAGTGAGGAATTGGGGAAGGGGAAATGGGGAAAAGAGGACTGTAGACTAAAGGA
>JAPKID020007410.1:0-10281 GCA_026931265.2 Tropidonophis doriae | reverse complement strand
GGTTGTCATTGTTTAATTGAATTTTAAAGGGTCTGTTTAATGTATTTGTGTTTTTAAATTTTCCCTGTACGCCGCCCTGAGTCCCTTCGGGGCGATGGGAGCGGGGTATAAATCTAATAAATTTGAATTTGAATTTGAATCAAGTCCTACAAATAAGGATTAAAGGAAATGGGACTATTTAGCCTTGAAAAGAGAAGAATGGGAAAGGTATGCGATAGCACTTTTTATTTATTTATTATTTATTTATTTAATTGGATTTCTATACCGCCCCCTCTCCCCAAGGGACTCAAATACTTGAAGAAAATCTTGTTAAAATTCAGGGCCTGATCCCTCTTGTTCAAGAGTACAGGGCACAAAGTAATAACTAAAAGTTACTGGATGGCAGGTGCCAATTAAAATGCTAGGAAAAAAGTTCTAATAGTAAAAACAATTCAACAGTGGAACCAATTATCTAAAAAGGGTAGTGCTCCGTCCTTCATTGGATGTGTCCAAGTGTAGGTTAGGGAGCCATCTGTCATAGATGCTTTAAATTCAATTCCTGAATTAGGCAGGAGGTTGGACTTAGTCTAAATATGTCAGGCTTCACACCAGTGCTTTGCAGTAAATCACACATTTCCAGATACTTAACCCATAGTTTAGCTCTTGGCTGGATGTGATAAAAGACTTCCAGGCATGACTCAGCTAATGTAGAATCGTTATTAGAGAAAGTAATGAAGCTTTAAGATATTTTTTTTTTACAGTAGAGCAAGAATTCATAGGTTTCATATAGCAGTGCTCTAGCACTCTGAAGTTCCTTTCTTCTGCCTTTCCAAGGTAACAAATACTTGGTAGTTTCTTTAATGGTCATGGATGACTGAAATAGGTTTCTATAACAGTCTTCTTTAGCTTGGGTGTCACTTGTTCCTGCCTCTAAACTTTAGCCTTTGCAGAATGCTAAAGAAGTCCTCTTCCTCCTCCAAAAATAAATATATTTGAAAAATATGTATTTAGGACAGTTTTCTATCAAAGCCCTTTATTAAATTTATTTTCTTATAATTTTCATACATTTATTCACACATATACACATGTACACATATACATAAATATTGGTGTTAGAAGAAATGTCCATCTGGATTCAGTTCCAAGAGGGGAGAAAGACACTGGAAAAATGGAAAGATGATTTAATGGTGGACAGGACCACATGGTTTGAGGTCCTGAGAGAGAGGGAGAGAGATTTATATATATTCTGATTGATTGTCAGACTCCAATGGGGCCATGCAGGAGTAACTTTCTAGTTTGTCTTGAGTCCCAGGCTTGGTTGAATCTTGCTGACTGATGCAATCTCCCCATGTGTCATGTAGTGAGTTCTTTTGCTAGATTGGTAGAGAGCTAATCCTATCATGTCCTGAGCACCATGTCTTAATCCCATCATTCTGGATCTGAATGGGGTGGGGTGGAGCAGAGAGCTACTTTGTCTTTAAAACATGTTTCTCCTTTTCTCATCCAGGAAAATATAATATTCTGCCTTTTTAATATTTCCTAAAATATTTTATTCTTCTAGGAGAAAGTAACTTTCTTCAGTGGCATCCAGCTGGAAATAGTCCTGCTTTAGGCAGAAAGCCAACTGGGTGACTTTGAGCCAACTACTTTCTCTCAGTTCTAGGAAGTAGGCAATGACTAATGACTTCTGAAAAAAAACTAGAAAACTGCAGGGACTTATCCAGGCAGTCCTAGAGAATTGGACATGATTGAAGAGAAGAAGAAAACATTTTCGGTTAATGATCACATTTTCAGTGAATATCTGAAAATGTCTCAAAGTTCTAGTTGCCCCAACACTCATATGGTCATGTCACATAAGTGCAAACCAGTTATTAAGTGGGCTAATAACTGGATCACACTTAATGACATTTGCAGTATTCCATGGTCATGTAGAATGGTCATGCAATAGCCATTTGTGACCTGTCCTGCTGGCTTCCCACAAGCAAAGTCAATGGGAAAACCATCAGAGAAAAATTTTCCTGTAAATTCACTTATACAGTATTATTTTCCTAAGAAACCCAGCTGCAGACTATGAGACTCTGAAGATCATATTTGTGCACTCAAAGCAACATCCTACCTACAGAAGACACTTATAGCAATAGCACCTAGACTTCTATACCACTCTCTAAGTGGTTTACAGAGTCAGCATGTTTGCCCCAACAATCTGGGTCCTCATTTTACCCACCTTGGGAAAATGGAAGGCTGAGTCAACCTTGAGCCGGTGAGATTTGAACTGCTGAACTGCAGCTAGCAGCCTGCAATAGCCTGCAGTACTACACTCTAACCACTGCACCACCTCGGCTGTATGCACCCTCCCTCTGGCCTTGCTGTGGTTGCTGCATTGCAGCAGCTGCTTACCTACCCACAGGCCTACTTATGAACCACCTGAAACTTGTACCATATGGCTTCCCCATTGACTCTTCTTGTTGGAAACTGGCAGGTAGTTGAGAGAAGCTCCTCACTTGACCTCGCTTAATGATGGCAATGAGGATTGCTGAGATTTATTCATTAATCAAATTTATAGAGTCAATTTCTCACCAAAGGCCATACTGTGGGATTACCATCATTTAGCAATGATGTGATATTGCACTTTACTTAGCGATGGAAATTCTGATCTCAATTACCATTGTTAAGCAAGTATCTTATGTTGTGTTTGTGTATGTATTGTATGTGTGTACATACATACATTCACACACATAGAGAAACAGATAGATTGATCCATGAAATCTTATCGAAAAAGAATGAGTAACATATCCTAGCATATTAGCATTGTATGCCTTACTGCTGAAGGCTTTAACATTCAACACTGTCATCGTTCTACCAATTCTCATAAAATGGTTGCCTGCAAGAACACTTTCATTCTGTTTCAGTGCTTTTAGTCATCCGAGTGTGGGCTTTTTCCTTTGGTGGTTACTAGAAAGAATAGTGTTTTCAGTGGCAATGTTCCCATTTTGAAACTCTTCCTAGAAATTAGTGTAATGCCTTGTCTAGGGAGCTTTCAATTGCTCCTGAAGAAGACTCTAATTCACAGTTTAGCAGCTTAATTTCTGACTGCTTTAACTAAATAAGACTATATCTTGCACATTTTCAGTGCTAGATGTGGAGTTTAATATGATGAAATGTAGGTGAAACAGATATGATAGAGAAAGGTTATGCAATATTTTAATTTTTCTGAATCCGTAAATATATACCTAGTAAAATACAACCTGATCTCATGTGGTTTACTTGCTTTCAACAATTTCTGATAAATATTTTAATTGCTTTTGAATTGATAATTAACATGCCACTTGACTTCATTGACTTGTATAGTGTTTGCTTTAATTTTCTTATTTTATATTACTGTGAGGCCAAATGTTAATAAACCAGGGTTGAAAGTTTATAGATAAATAGATATATTCCCTAATGTGTCTGTTCTTGCATCATTGTTGGGTTCTGTACATCTATCTTCTATATAAATAAAAATGTAACTATGTGTTTGTTCAAAACAGGTAATCTCCGAAAATACTGCACTGATCGCTTCCAAACAGAAATGTAAAAAATGTAGGTAGATGGATACAGAGAGAGCAGTGAGCAACAGGATGACATAATACAAAATGTCATAATAATCTGTCCATAAAATTCAAGGAGAAATGCAGTAGGTAGGTAGGTAGATTGAGGGATAGAGGGAGAAATACAGTAGGTAGGTAGGTAGGTAGGTATAGGGATAGAGAGAGAGAGGGAGAAATACAGTACAGAGAGTGAGGCCAAGGGCGACGGAGACCATCGCCTGTCCCTTTGGAATGGCACTCGCCTATCTCACAGGATCGACTGACCCATGTTCAGCTGGTGTTCACATGGAACCCTCCTCCACTTCAAAGTAGGTAGGTAGGGAGAGGGAGAGAGGAAGAGGTAGGTAGATTGGGGGTTACACAGTGGTTGTGTTTACGTGTTTGTGTCTGCAGGTGTAGATCTTGACAAAGATTGGTTGGCCATTTAACCAGACTGGGCCACAGCAATGCGTGGCTGGGAATGGCTAGTTTTTAAATAAAATGTTAAGCTGAACCTTAATCTTTTTATTGTTTTAAGTGTAAAGCTGAAAGCAGCAAAACATATAGTGGCTATCTGCGTATCATCAGAAAAGGGATGTTTTGGCATAAAATTTACATATACTGATTTATAGGTGCATTAGAAAATTAGCAATAAATAAATAAATAAATTAGCAATATAATTTAAGCACATCACATCATGGAGGTTACTAAATGATCTGTTAGGCCGGCCAGTGAAGATAACCTCAAGCCCCCTGGATTTATAAACAATCATTCTAATCCATCACAGCAGTGGATCTGAGAATCTAGATGTGGTTGACTATATTCAGGCCAGGGGTGAAATCCAGTATGTTCTGACAGGTTCTGGAGAATTGGCAGCGGAAATTTTGAGTAGTTTGGAGAACCGGCAAATGCCACCTCTGGCTGGCCCCAGAGTGGGGTAGAAATGGAGATTTTGCAGTATCCTACAGAAATTCCAGTAGAGACGTGTTTTCTGTATAGCCAGTCACATTGGCTACCTTTTATTCAACCATCACATCTTTTTCTGTGTAGTGCTACCAGAAGCATATGATTTCACTCAAATTAACTTTGGCTATCCCAACTGATGATGTATTTCTAATGTGTCCTCCACCCAATTCCAAACACTGTGGTTACCCTTGATTTACAGCACATGACAGACCCTTCTTTTTATACTGGGATCAGCAAAAAAGTGTTTGTTCATTTATTTTGTTTGTATGCAATTATAGCTAAAAACAAATGTGGTCGCTTTGACATTCCAAGTAGCTATTTTGAAACCAGCATTTAGATGTTCTATCCATTATGCAACTTAATTATGTAGTAAAATAGTGCAGGATTATGGTCAGAGTGCATACGATATGGCTGCAATACTCAGTTAATTTATGAGTCCTCTAAAATTGTGGATATTTGTGGATAATTTTAGGACTTCAGACATGAAAACATGGTGCCAAACATAAGTTTTCTTCTTTTGTGGTTGCAAGAAATCAAAGTATGTTTTGCATTTGTGTTGAGCATCTGAAGTCACAGCTTGCATCCAAGGATAATATGAATCACTTCTTTCCCCATTAATTATAACTTACTGTGAAAGGGAACATTTTGGCATACAAAGTGAAGAAGTCTGTCAAAGATAAACAATGCATGTTTATATAAAAAAACCTTCAATAAAATGGTATAATAGGCAAATATATACTGAATTGCAGTTTCAGCCAATTTCATTCAGTACCTTTCTCTGTTTTAAAAAAACAATGCTATAAGGAAAAAATACTTGAGTTATTTTGAAAACAATATAAACAAGCCCGGAGCTAATATAATTTCTTATGCATGGAAGATGCTAAATACATTGGCCTTAAGGAAAAGTAATAACAAATCATGATTAGCTTTAATGTAATTATTCTAAAAAAAGTATTCCTACTTCACATGATTTCTGCTCCTTGGTGCACTTAATTTCAGAATGCTATGTAGCCAATAAAGAGATTTGCCAGTTAAAAGTACTGTGGTAAAATCAATCTTGTTTTATACAGTGTTTGATTATGTGCTACATTTTTTTTAGCAATGTTTCTTTTTTTTAAAAAGGAACGCTAATGTTTCAAAATTTCTGAATTAAAAAAAATTAGTGACCAAGGTAAATGTACAGTTAGAGAATAACACTAATTTAAAATGCTAGGTAATCTAAAACATACTACAATTGTTTTGTCTTTACAGCTAGGGAAGTGAGTCTGGTAATTATGTGACTTGTGGATTTTCTACCATGCAATAAATATATTCAGGTGTGTAAAATGGAGAATCTAACATCAGTGATAGAGAAGCTTAAACAGGTTAAAATAAACATTCTGGCCAAATTTACAATGAATCAGCACTATCTTTTTATTTCCTTTTTCTCCAAGAACTGAAGAGACTCGCTTGAAAGTCAGTATGGAAATACTGAAATGATTTGTGGTTTTTTGTGTGTTATGCATCTGCAATACTTTCTTTATATTTGGCCTGATATACTTAATAGGAAGCAGCAATACATTTAAGCCTAAATTTGAGTTGGTCTTATCCCCTTTCTCTGTACTTGTCAGATTCCTATTATTGATTGCTGATTTTATTTTGCTGAATGTATTCTGTTTCATAGTTTGACTCAGTAGCATACAACTATTATTTTTTTGCCAGAATTTTGTTGGGTCTTTTAAAAACTATTTCACCACTTGAATTTAAGATATGTTCTTGGTCTTAGAGAATAATGATGATTTAAGATCTCAGCATGAAACAGTAAGCCATGCAACCCAATCATGCTCACATTACTTAGAAATATATGCAGAATATAGTAGGATATACTCTGTAAATGTGCCTATCTAACTACACTTCAGGGAAAATAGATGGGACACTATCCTGAACGTTAGGTTTAACACTGGAGGTTAGGTTTAACAGTTTTTACATTCTTTTGTCATTTATTTGTAAAATAAGAGAAGAACCACATTGCTATTGACAGTTTCATTGCCCTAGTGTGCATAATGCATCGAAAAGTGCAATGATTTTTAATGAGCCATTTCTCAAAACTTTTTTCATTGATGAGAAATATATTCTGTATCATTTTCTGCTAATATAGTTACTTTAAAAACATATAGCTATGATTATTGAATTAAATAGGATCTAGTAAAGGAGACTATTTGTGGCTCAGGCTTGAAATGAGGGGTCCTTTGTCCTCTCTCAGCTTGCTTATTTTTTTCCAGACATTTAATTACCCAAACTAGGTAGCCTCATCAGTACTAGCACTGATGACGTTATCTAGTTTGGGTCATGAGATATCTGCAAGAAAACAAGAAAGTAACCCCTCAAAATAGATTCTTTAAGGTTAAATGATTTTTTTTCTTTTTTAGAAAACACCTTGTTACAATTACAAGCTCAATAAATGATGTTTATGAAATAGTTTTTGAAATTTGCTTATTTTCCAGGAGAGATGGTGGGAGGGGCTACAGCTGGGTTTTGTCAAAACCTGATTGGTCCAAAGACTGAGGGAAATTTTTTTAAGTATTCTTCCTTCCCCGTTGGCTCCCAGTTTCCTCTCAGTCTTTGGTCCAAGAACTAGCTTTGGCTCCATTCGAGATGATATTATTAGTGATTCTAACTTGTTCTCAATTGTCTAATTCGATTAATTGGCCTTTCCAAATTCCAAATTGCTGAGCTGCTGGCCACAGAGATGGTTATTTCTGTCTCATAAGGAGGTAGGACAGCCTTTTGGCTTCTCCTATCTGTGGACCTTGAGTAGCTCTGTCGGGTCCCTGGGCGTGCAAGGGTGACAGACTTCATTGTAGCAGCAATGGGGGTGACTACAGCAGGTACTACAGCATGGGCTGCGGCTCACCAACAGCCTTGCAGCCCTAATAAGCATGCTGTGGCTCAAAGAAAGTTGTCGCGACTTCAAAGAGTGTGCCGCAGCATGGAAACAGCATGGAAACAGCATGGAAACAGCATGGAAACAGCAGCCACGGTTTCAAAGATGCACTGCGGCTTGCAGAGAGCGGCCGTGGCTTCAAAGGAGCATCACAACTTGGAGAGATGAGCCACGGCTTGAAATCATTTTAACTCAGTACGAGGCAGTAGAAAGGCGAGCCGTATAGTGAAGACTACCCGTGGTGCCAAAAGCCAAACATGAGCCATTGAGGCTAGGGGTGGTCCTCTCTTTCTCCATAATGAAGTGATTGGCAGCCATTTTAACAGCGCACATGGAGGTGGCCATTTTTGAACCAGCCTTTGAGTGCCCTGCGGGCCTGCATCACAGCCATTAATTGATGCTGGCAGGCCACAGAATGATGGGCGCAGTTCTCAGTCTCCAGAGAGGGCTAGGCACCAGCAGACGTTTCCAGGGCCAAAAGCAACTTCGTGGCGCATGTGAGTTAAGGGATAGTTGCAACAGGGCCAGCTTCAGCACAGGGCCCTACAGAGGCCTAAAGTGAAGTTAGGGAAGGGGCACATGACAGGCCCAGAACTAGGGCAGCAACCTCCAAGCCGTCTGCTGACCAGTGCCCTTCCAGAGTCACTGTTAGGGACAAGCTCAGGAGACAATGAGCCTTTGAGAAACAATTTGCCAGGGTAGAGAACAGATCCATACTATTAGGCCCAGCTCCCCCAGCAGGTCAAGGTCTCCTGTCCTGTGAGTTTTCAACAGTCAAGATCTCCTCCTAGGGGCTTCAGTCCTTCATCTCCCTTGATCTCTCCTACGAGGCCTTGCAGGCAAGTGGCGTCACCTTCTCCACCCATCTCTCCGAGATCGTACATGAGAGATAGAGCAGATCCCATGGAAGGTGGCTCTCAGGATTTCCTTCCAGTCTCTAACCTAGCCCTTCAGGGACTGTGACTAACTGTGTTTAAAGAAGGAAGAAGGAAGTATTGTGGTTTACTGACTGTAAGCAAACTACTATTTGTTAAGACTTTGTTTGACTCACTTTACCATCACTGTTTGTGAAGCAGTAGTTTAGTTTTACAACACCAGTAAAACTAATTTGCTTTTACCAACAGTGTCTGGTCTACTATTTGTGTGTTATATTTTTGTCTCCCAACGGAGATATCCCCTAACAATAGCATTGTCCAGCAGTTTTCAACATGGCCAACTGTTTTTGTATAACCAATATTTAGCAGTGCATTTTAATAATATTATTGTTTACTTTTTTCATTAACAGTATAAATCCTTTTGATGATCCAACTAGAGAAGAAGCATAGTCCATGCTAGTTTCAGTACTACACAGAATTTCAGGACATACCAATTGTTTCCAACTAGTTTATTATTGTTTCCTCAATTTTTTTATATAAAACTGTTCTACTATTTTATAATCTATGTGAAATATTAATGCCTATAATTAAACTTTCCTCCAATATTTATTGATTAAACTATTTGAATTACATATCACTTTTTGGTTTTATTTGCTGAGATACAAATATTTTCTTCAGTATTAATTCATATATTATGAATTCATTGGCTGCTAATGCTAAAAGAGGAATTTTGTTTTTACTTTTTCTTATTCTTCATTCAAAAATATTTAGATTTACAATGGCACTACAGTAATAATTGGCTCTGCAATTGTATAAAGTTCCATAGTCTTATGTATTGATTCTGCTAGCTTCTTGAATTTGACATATTATCATATTGTGTTTAAAGCCTTGTTTCCGTGATATAAAAGTATTTCACAGTGGGAACTAGATTTATCAGCAACATGACAAAAACATCAAAAGAAGTTTCTTTAGCTTCAATACACTGCTCCATTGGCCAATTTATCATCAGAAATGATACACTATGCAGTAGGATTAAATTATTTGCCACACTAAGTGATTATCATTGCTAGGAAACTGTCCAATAAAAAAAATATTTTCCCTAATTTTTGTAATCACCATAATATGGCTTATTGTTACACAATTTTTTAAACCTCTCAACAATATTCTCACTTTGCCAGTCTTTATTACTGTCACCTTCACCTGGGTTCCTATCAATGAGGTGAGGAATTTCAAATGATAGGTATGTGGTCAAATTTGTATCACTGAAACTGGTTGATTTCCTTTTTTCTTTTTGCTTATCTTTAATTGTAAGTTGCACATAGGCAGTTCATGATACTTCCCATTGTTAATCCTTGGTCACATCTTTACTTTTATAACTAAATCTCTAGAAACTGGTTGGTCATTCTCCAACTTCATTTCAGTTTCCTAGGCCATACAGTCCAACAAAATTTTCATTATTACTTCCAACTTTGACATTCTGGACTCCAACTACAAATAGCGTAAGTTGTTTCCATGTTCTCTTAGTTTGAAAATGAACTGTGATGGCCGTGGCCAGGGGGGCTTTCTATCAGGTTCACCTGATACCCCAGTTGTGCCCTTTTCTAGATCGGGATGCCCTACGCACGGTCACTCAAGCCCTCGTTATTTCCCGTCTGGACTACTGCAATGCTCTCTACATGGGGCTCCCTTTGAGGTGCACCCGGAGACTCCAGCTAGTGCAGAATGCAGCTACGCGAGGGATTTTGGGAGTCTCTCGTTACTCCCATGTAACACCTCTCCTGCGCGAGCTGCACTGGCTGCCTTTTGTCTTCCGGGTGCACTTCAAGGTGTTAGTAACCATCTTTAAAGCGCTCCATGGCTCGGGTCCTGGTTACTTGAGAGACCGCCTCCTGCCGCATACAGTTGTGGTCAAAATTATTCAACCCCCAATGCTGTAAAGGGGTTTAGGGACTATAGTGTACATTTGGAATTG
>JAPKID020007409.1:0-10282 GCA_026931265.2 Tropidonophis doriae | reverse complement strand
GTTTAAACAAGGTTAGTTATATTCATCTATTTTGAATGTGAGGAATCTGAGTAGGAATGGGGCTTGTTAAAATGGTTCTTTGTGCAGTTGACCTTCCCAGTTCAGTTATGCACATTCTTTGTAGCTAAATTTAAGATATGTCCATAACAAACTCTCTTGCATTTCAAGGTTTGCAAATACATCCCTTTGTCCAATGTATAAATCTCAGAGAAATGAAATTAAGCTGATGTTTTATTATTTGAGTAAACAGTTAGTGGTTCAGATATAAATATAGATATAAACATATATATGTGTATCAGTCAATGTACTATTTTAGGGTGGTTTTCAGCCTCTCTTTCCTTTATTGCACCATTCTCCAGCTATATTTTTTTTTCTCCAATGCAACTATCCTCTCTTCTTCCCCTTCTCCATTCCATCTCTATTTTTTATTTCTTCACTATTGTTTTGCTGTTTCTCCAGATAGGATGGAAAGGAATATTATGTGAATGTATTTTATATATGAAAGAGTGGGATATGTATATAAAAATATAACTGATGCAATTTAATTTTATAAATAGCATATGTTATTTTACAAGCAGTTATTTTTAATCGGTGATTATTAGAGCACATTAATTATAAACATGTTTTTAATCTGGCTTTCTTTGAAGCATGGCTTCTACTATATGAGTGGGGATACATATAACATACATACAATTAAATAAGTAAGTAAGTTATAACGACATATTTATTGGAAATACTAGCATAGGTTTCAGCTGATACTATGGGTAAGATATATACGTTACATGATTTTTGTCTGCAGTATGTGTATGCTCTTTGGAGGTTGATCTTAAATTGTTTTCCATTGAGGTAGATGCAGTTCATGTATTAAGTTGAATATAAACTGTTAAAGCTTTGGGTGCAATTTTTAGAGATCTCAAGAATTACTTGAGATGTAATAATTTCTGGAATTTCTATAACACTTTCAAGTACCCCAGATATTTCATGTACAATGTATCTAATTATAGCCTTGAATCAAAATTAAAAAGGAACATTGTTTCACATATCAAAGAAAGGGTATATGAATATCTGCCTATCACCAGCATTTATGGAAAGCTCAGTTTCAAATTGGATAGTTGCTGATTAATACTGGTGACATTACAGTTTGTAAAATATTATTCTAGGTACATTACTTCTATTAGCTGTACTTCAAAACATATGCACCAGCTAAATTTCAAAAAAGTAGAAATAGATATATAGTACTGAAATAAAAGCAGGATGCTGGGGATATTTTAATGGGAAGAATATTTAAAACATTTCATTTTTTCAATCAGAGCTGAGAATGGACAGTTGGAGTTTTCTTTACTCATCAAAGGTACAGAGGTTTAAATCTGCAAATTCAGTAATTTTTGCTGGTTTTGCAACATTTTTGTGTATTTGTAGTTGTAATCAGGAAAGAGCAAGTGGAACAAATGCTGCAAATGTATGCAAATGAGAGAGAAGAAAGATTGTGCAAATAAAATGGTATCTAATATAAGGGAATAGATAATTTAGGCAAACAATAGCTCAAATTTAGATAATTGGAATACAGCAAAAACTAGAAATCTCAAGTTTGACTTGTTTTTTTTAAATCTTACTGGAACAAAAACACAAAGTTGGAATAAAACTAATTATGAGTTTTTAGAGATATATTTTATATAACTGTTTTAAATACACTTACACATATTTTCTTCCATTCAATCAAGTCCGATTCTTAGGGAAGTAGTTTTTCACTGTCTCCTTTTTAGGGTGAGTGAAAGTAGCTAGCCCAAGATCCTCCAGCTGAGTTTGTGCCTGAAATGGGATTAGAAATTAGTTTCCTGATTTCTAACCCTATGCTTTAACCATTACACCAAACTGGTTCTCTGCCCAAAATTATTCTATGTTATTTATTTTTACATATTGTTTATAGAATCTGATCTGCAGATCATATTATAAGGTCATACTTGCCCAAATATTGGTGAACCTAACATTTATGTTATAGTACACTGCAACAACTGTGAACATGAATCAATTGCCAAGTGCCTGAATTGTAATCATGTGACTGCAGAGCTAGTAACAGGGTCCCAACTTTGAGGATAGGTTATAAATTACTTTTCTGAGGCCATTGTAAATTTTAACCATTGGTAAACAATGGTCATAACTTGAGGACTATTTATGTTAATCACATTTGCTTAATTTCTGATGAGTTAACAGACCCATCTTTGCCAGGCAAGATGTTTCCTGTCTGTTCATACAGATTGACAGCACATTTAAATGGCTCTTTCAAAAAGAAACATATTTTTCATTAAGTTGGGATAAACTATTTGTTTTATTTAGATATCTATTAAACATGCTTCCTGTGTCCCCATTATCTGTACAAAAGTACATTTTGACTATCAGCTTTTTTTCTTATTGCCTACATCTTGGATTCTTCATTTGTAGGAGTAAAGGAACAATACGGTATTGCAGTTATTTTGATCAAGCCAAAAATTACCCTCTTTCAAGTGGAATGGTGATTTATCTAATGAAAAGTAGCACTGGGCCATTTCTTAGGAGACTGATAGTTATATTGCTAAAGCTAGGTGCTCTATTGAGTAGGGTCAGCCACAGCCATCAATGAACTGAATTGAAGCAGCTCCTTGTTTGAAAAAGCTATAACAGAACTACTTGAACAATAATAACAAAATTGTTGTTAAAATTTCCTCCAGAAATGGAGCTACAATGTGATAGTACTGTAGTGACTATTTCAAACACATTCTGATAATCCTTCTTATACTTATATTGGAAAGGTCTCTATTATGTTTTAGAATTCTCCATTTATAAGAACAAACTTTATCTGGATGACTATAGAAACTTATTGTTAATGGAGACACTCAGCAATAAAGAAAGTCAATATGGAGAGTCTTTCTTGGAATGTAGGGTTTTTTTCTCTGAAAAAAATGTATGCTTTATGAGATACACATGATTTGCAGTATAATTCTGTTCATATCTACTCAAAAATAAATTGCATTGAGTTCAGTGCAATTTCTAACTTAGTGTATATAGTTGAAATGAGACATGTGGCGTCTTTATATTACTGAATTCCTAATATTAGAATATTGCACTGATCATTAAGTTAGTTGGCTTTGATGGCAATTATACCCTAGAAACATTTGGAGGGCAAGAAATACATAATATAAGAGGATTTGATCTTGAAGATTCAGGGTTATATATCTAATATAACACAAAATTATCTGTTAGGCCTGAGCAGGTAATTTGATGAGATACTTTGGACATATAGAGACATGCAGAGTGTTTTCCAAAGTCTGCATGGTGGACTTTCTGATATTTGAGCTTTAGGGAAGGGTTAAGAATTGTTAATGCCAGAGATCCAGAGGGTTGCTTTGAATGTATTGAACATGCTAGTTGTATAGAGAAAAAGTTTACAGTTAAATATTGAAGGCAGAAATGTTTATTATTCTTTTTAACTAGCATGTATTCTTTCATTATAAAGAAGTGTGAACAACCAATTTTGTTGTATTTAAGTACAATGACAATAAAGATTATACTTACTTATACTTAGTAATGGAGATGGTTTTAAGCTCTGCAATATTTAAAGGGGTTAATATGAGAGATAAAGAGGCACACATTTTTATTTCTGGACATGAGAAAGGTGGTTCTGATTAAATTACAAGTTTATTAGAAGACAGTACATCTTTTCTTGCCCTCAGCTTTAATGCCTTTAATCAAATAATGACCTTCTGGAAATAGTTAATTTTAAGCATTTGGAAAGATCAATACCACTTTGCCACCAAAAAATGGCCCTAATGACGTGAAATTTGATGTATTTAAAGTACCCTTTTAACCTAGTAAATAATTTAAAATGCTTTCAGTAATCTTTTGCCACTATTATATCTCATTGTTTAAAATATGACTCTCAAAGTATGACAAATCTTTTGATCTTGGAGATTGGAGCCCAAAGCAAGTTCAATGTGTTTGCTTTCCTTATCTACTTATGCAATCCTCTAGAAGATTTATTAGGAAAAGAAGTGTGTCTGTGTGTGTTTATCTGTGTATGTATAAATGGTAGGTAGGTTGGTCAGTCGGTCAGTTGGTAGGTAGGTAGGTAGGAAGACAGACAGACAGATGTATTTAACAAGTTTTAACCTGTTTTCTCCTTTTTGGTGTAAAGGTGAAAAATTAGGTGACTAATTCTTTTGGAAGTCCATTTTATCCAGTTTGTAGAACACTGGTATGAAATTATGTTTGAGTGTCATCAGTTTTCTAAATGGGAAAATTACTCTCTATTATCATGTTTGTGGGCAGATTAAAAACAGTCTTCATTAGCATAAGGAACACTTACTGATTCTTTATGAAACTAGAAAATTATTTGCTGAATGATAAATTGCCAGCTTTACAGTTAGTTGTTGACAATGAGCTCATTCAAAATGTGTATTGCAGTTTAGCCTACAAGACTGAATTCCTTTTTACTCAGAACTACTGCTTAATGGATTATGTACTTAAACCCTGTTCATATTACATATGAAATGTAATTCATGCTTTTCATGAAAATATTTGTATCAAATATCATGCATATTTAGAGTGATTTCTTTTAATACTCTGTTTTTGTGATACGTTACACTACAGAGATAACAAAATGCATTTGCATATAATTTTAGAAAAGAAAAAACCTTCCATAATACTAAGATTAAGAAGCATGAGTTAGTCTTTGAATTTAATGGAGAAATCTTATTACATCATTTAACTTTTTTTTAAATAGAACTGGGTACCCAATCAAAAACGCAATACTGTTTGATATCCTTTGATGCTAAACATTTTAAGCATGTGTAATTTGCCTAAAGCCTAAATTATTAAGGATTAATTTTATTAGAAAGTGCATAGGATAGTGATATCCCATGGCAGTCATGGTTAGCTTGAAAATCTAGCTCCTTGTCTTGTCTGCCCAAATACCTTTATCCCTGGTTTCAGTGGATTAGGGGTTTTCTATGAAGAATTCTATTACAATAAAAATTAAAAACAAAAGCTTTAGTCATGTTTATTTGGACATTATTTATTCTTACTAATTTATAAATCAGATTTTGAAGGGATTCTTTTGAATGCTAAGCAGTAAAATAATTTACCAATTTTTTTTGAAATCAGAAATGTATGGCTGTTACAATAACAAGATATGAAAGGTTATAAATAACACTAGTTTCATTTTTCATTATTTTTAAACACCCGATATAATTTCCACTGAATTGTTTGGCAATTGATTTTTTATGTTTCTTTAATAACATTCTTAAGGAGGGGGGGAATTTACCTTAGTTGCCTCCCTTTCATTTTTTGCTAACTGTGGCAAGACTTACATATGTCACTCAGCTACTATAAAAGTGCATAGCAGTTTTTCCTTTGTAGCAGATGGATTTGAAACTTGACTTCTCAATAAATGTAGGTTTACAATACATAACTTTACAGGATTTGTGTTGTATATAACAGGTTTGAACACATTATCTCAGAATTCATCTGCATGGCATTTTCAGCTTATCCCAGGCCCCATGCCAGTATCTTAAGTAATAGGGAGAGAGTGTAGTGATTGATAGCAGCTAAAGGCGTGATTTTGAATAGAAACAAAGGCTTTAGAACAGAAGGTGTCAAATTAAACTTTGTCAGTTTGAAAAGTAGTAACATCCTGAAAGTTCATCTACATATTTACATGTGACTAATGTTTATATTTTGCTTTGCTTTGCTCCTTCTTTATATGCAGTGCAATGCTGCCTGGCAGAGTTGCTGCACAGCAGCGAAGGGTGTTCCTACTGTTGTTTTAGGATGTATTTTTTCCAAGTACATACAAGTCCTAAGGACAGTCTTCCATATATGTTTTTATATACCACTATAATAGGATTTTTAATGAATATGTAATTTTTATGGAGAAAATTCCCCCACATACATTTCAGCCATCATTCTGGATTAAACTAGCCACTCTAAATAGTAATGGTTTCACTTCTAGCATAATTCTAGATGTGTAGGCCATACCTTTCAGTTTTGATTTTACTCAAATGAACATGCTCCCAATGAGAGGTATCCGAAGCATGATGCATTTTTCATAATGTTACAAATATTATAGGTTATGTATCTACATTTTCACTTGTATTGCTTGTTGAGTTTGAATCCTATTATAAATAAAATAAAAATTAAATATGCAAATTACAGTTTGATAAGATTTTTTTTATATAAAAGCATCTCACTAACAACAAGGATAAGGATGGGATTCGTTTCTCAGAAGTAATAAAATAAATATGCTAAATAGTTGTGGAGTTAGCATATTTGGGGAAAATGTTACAAATACATTGTTTTAGATTTAAGATGCAGAAATTCTATATGCTTCATTAAAAATCTCATTTCTAAAAGTTTAAATATTATTTTAAAATATGAGCAAGTTATGGATAATTTACTTTTTACAGTAAAAAAAAAATTGTATTTTAAGTTTGGGTTTATATTTTGACAAAAAGCATTAGATTTTAATCTTTTAAAATTACTAGACCATTTTAGAAAGCTATATTTCTAATAAGCTGTATTTAAATATGCAATTTATCACACTATTTGAGGCGGTAAGGAATTGGAAGTATTATTTCAGGGCAAAGGTTAATAGCCAAATACTGGAAATGTTTTATCAGACATAGGTAATTAATAAGGATATGTTGACACTCAGAACATAGAAGTGACAAAAAGAGCAAAATACTTTCTAAATGGATAGATTTTGTGTGTGGGTTTTTTCTCTGGATTCACTTTTTGACTCATGCAGACTGTGTTAAGAAATTAGGTTTGATATAAAGAATATACCAAAAAGAGGTTTTATAGATAGATATATTCCACCTATTTATTTGATCAAATGTGTGTTTGCTTTAAGATTTTAGTCCTCTAAAGTTAAAATTGAGGCAGAATCACTTGTTATTTTTTTATTACCAGTTAAGTAATTCTGCCCTTCATGTATATATTTTTCACAGGATAATATAACTGTGCTGGATATTTGTCATTCAAGATTAACAGGAATCAATCCAAAAGAAAAACAAAAGCACACTGTTCTACTATTCCATGGAACACTTCTACCAGGCAGTCTTCCACAAAAACTAAGATATTTATTTCCATATTTATGATAGTTAGCAGTTCCCAGGGTCTTTTCAGTGGTTGCCCATACAATTTATCACTGTGTTTTATCTATAATTTACAGACATCCTAAAATGTTTTATACTATCAATAAAAAACTATACTATCAAAAATTTCATTAATTTTGTTAATAGTTGTTAGCATTTAATATGTGGATTAAACAGGATTTGTTCCTGTGTTTTAATTTTTTATTACATTATAAACTGTCTTAAAGGCTTAGTCTTCATAAGTAGTATTTAAAAATAGAAAGTTAATATTAACAATATTTTTATACTATTCTATAGTTAAAGCATTGTAGCATTTAAACTTAAATTACTATGGACAATTATGTATCTTGTTTGTCTTGAGGCATTTAGACTGATAAAGCTAAACATTGGTGTTCTTTGTCATGTTTTCTTAGTTTAAATATATAAAAAAAATAATGCTATTGATATAATTTAAGGCAGCATGTAGGCAATTGCTAAACCGTTAAGGAAAAAAAATATCTGTGCATCTATTTTAGAAGCAAATTAGCATTTGCTAGAGTTCTCTTGGGACAATCTTTTGGCATACTTTCAAGCTTGCTTTCTACTAGAATGTATCTGGGTTAAAGCAGGTGCTTTTATACATAGTTTGCATGAATATATGCAACATGGTTCAAAAATATGATCTTGTTCATATAATGCTTAAAATCATAAATTTAATTTGCAAATATATATTTTTTCAAACCCAGAAGTCTGAATTGGCTAGAAGAGTATCAACAAGTTTTGATTTGTCTGCCATGTACCTCTGAGCACTTAAGAAAGAGGATACCCTGCTCAGTAATATTTCTTCAAATAGGTTCTGTGTTATATGATTAATGTGAACTAGGTCTCGACTCAGGTTAGGTATAGGGTACATTATCTAATTCTGAATTAAAGAATAACATTATGATTTTTTTAAAAGTAATATGAGTATAGGTTTTTTTCCCTATATACAGATATAGAATTATATTAGATAAAAATCAGCATTAGAGATATCATAGTAGACCGAAGTCAAATAGCATGTTCCATTTTCTTGTATATTTGAAATGATGATGTGCTGCAGTTGCTTTCTCTTAACATTTCAGTTCTTAATCTAGATATTTGTATACAAGGTTGGTAAAAGTTCATGATGCTAGCTTTATAAACTGAGATTTTGCCTATGAACTGTCTATAAGATTCTCAAGAAGAATGAAATGAGATTGGGCAAAGATTTTGTTCTTAGTTTATTCACTTTCCTTCCAAGGAAAGTGTCTTTTGGCACCTAAATTTTTGGTAAAGTTATCTAAATGTTTTGCTGATCATTGTTTTAAGGGCTGGCTCTGCGAACTCTTGCGTTGGAAAGAAGATCCTTCACCTGAGAATAGAACTCTGTGGGAGAATCTGTCAATGATCCGAAGGTTCCTCAGTCTTCCTCAGCCTGAACGAGATGCCATTTATGAACAAGAAAGCAATGCAGTTCATCATCATGGTGACAGACCTTCTCATATCATTCATGTTCCAGCAGAGCAAATGCAGGTTAGTTTACCTTAACCTATTCAGGTTAGGAGTAAGAAAAAACAAAACAATTTATTCTTAAGAAAAAACCATTTTATTTCTTCTTGTTTTGTTAAATAGAAATGTTTTGGTATGAAATAAAACACTCAATGTTCAATAGAATATGGGACTTTTTTCCCCAGTGCAAAGGCATTTGTAAAAAATAATTTTAGAAGCCTTCTATTGTCAAGTCTTCCATGTTGGTTTCCAAAGTTCTTTTTAAACTTAAAATATAATGGGCATGTGTAAAAGAAGCTTAAAAGTAAGCTCACTAATAGAATAATGTGAAGCATTTTTCTTTTACAGCACTTTTTATACCAGCAATTGGGTGGATTGCTAACAGTGATAACCTTTTTTTAATTGTGCAAGTCTCTCACAGGTAGTCATAATTCATAAATGCTTAGTTATTTTAGTTGTCATGGCTTTAAAATAAGTTTAAAGAATCGTTTAATCACAAAGAATAGGAATAGATTTGGCCCAGTTTTCTCATCCTACTTACCCTTAGTGTGAAAGTTAGGATGAGTCAATGTTTGTTTGTTTTTCCTTTAGAGCCCCTCTCCCACCACCCTTGGGAAAGGAGAGCATAGAGGCGCTTTCTTACCTGGCCTGCTGACCACTGGACCTTGGCTGGGTGCTGCTCCTCAGGTGAGCTGGCACAAGATTAATGTGTAGGAGAGATATGGAGAGGTTTCAGAAGTTGATCCAGCTGTTTCCTTCCATTTATAAACAAATCAGGTTAAATTGCCATTTAGGAATGGATGAGGCTTCATTTTATTGCAACCCAGCCTGACAATGCATTTAAAGAGCAAGTTTTAAATATAAATTATTTTTAAAAAGTGTCTTTTTAAAGTCCAATGTTTAAAATGTGGGATTGGAGGTTTTTTCCTCTCCTTTTCTATAAGTATTAGTCATAAAGATTTTCAGTCATTTATTGTATTATAAAAAATTATAGAGTTTTTTCAGAAGTTAGCTTAACTATGATATTAAAAAGTAAAACAAATGAAGCAATTGGATAGTGGTTGATCAAAATTGTAAAAGTGAAGTAGCTTACAATGAGTGATTCAGCCAAAGATGGTAAACAAATACTTTTATTACCAAGTGTTATTGCAAATGCCTGGAAATTATACATTTGAATACACTTACCACATGTAGAAATAAAAAAAAAAATTATCTAGCAATATATTTCTGCGATTTGTCCAATCTGATAATAAAAGTATGTTGACTTCTGTAGGTAAGAATAATATATGCAATCTTTAAATATATTGTTTAAAATGTTTAAAAATGAATCCCTATTAAAATTAGTAGCTATGGGTTCTAGTAATTATGGATGGGCACTTTATTTATTTATGTATATTTTATATTCCACTTCGTATTTGAGGCATTCAGTTTAAATTAAAACATGAAAATCAATTAAAATTATAACTAATCCAACTCAAAAGGTATCATAAAGAAATCTAATATTTAGAATTTAGAATTTAGAATTTATTACATTTATATCCCGCCTCATCTCCACAAGGGACTCGGGGCGGTGTACAAGGAAAATATTAAAATATACAAAAAATACAAATATACAGATTAAAAACAAATTAAATTGACCCTTGCACTAA